>VZUI01032259.1:0-25071 GCA_013401135.1 Cettia cetti
CCTTCCCTTTCCTTTCCTTTCTTCCTCTTTCTGCATCTTTCTCTTATTCTAGTGTTCAAAAAACAAGTAGGTGGGACACTTTGCAGTATGGTTTAGTGGACATGGGAGTGTCAGGTCAAAGGTTGGACTAGATGATCTTGGAGGTCTTCTCCAACCTTAAAGATTCTGCAATTTAGCTTATTACAGGATGTTGCCTCAAGAATTTTTGTGCATGAACTGGAATATGTTTTTTTAGCCAAATGTAATTTGAACTAAGAGTCACGCAACAAAACTGAGAATAGGGGTGGATAAAGCAATGGTATTTAGGGAATTGTACATGGCCTTGAACCAGGGACAGCCTGCAAACCCCATGAGAGCAGCTCTGCTCATTCATCTGGAATTCACATGGAGGCCTGAAGTAACATCAGGGTTTTCCAATGACTGACTGCTGACTTGCCTAAAGAGCTGAGTCATTTGACCATAATCATCAGACCTCATATTAACTTCACGATGAAAAGGACTCTGTCACAGGGATGCAAACTATCCAGGAGCTGATTTGGACAGATGAGCTTCACCATGATTCAGCAACAAGGAAATATACTTTACCTGTCAAAGTACATCTTTTTGCACAGTTTCTGAGTCGACATCATTCAGTATGATGAAAGAAAATCTTGGGGACCAGAATGCCCTTAAAAGAGCCAGAGGGGCTGAGGTTGCTCTGCACAGCAGAGCATGACCCACAGTTCAGTTGGAGGGGAACTGAAGAAAGAAGATGGACTCCTCCATCTGGCCTTGTGGAGCAGGGAGTACAGGAAAGGACGGGTTGCTCTTCGACAGCAGGAGGTAAGAAGGACAAACACCTTTTGGACACTATAATCTAGGGTGGAGAGAGAGGTTTGGCAAATAGAATCTGTTCCAAGGTACCTGTTCCCTCCCTGTCCATCTGAGGGGTGTTACTTAAGGTTTGAATCAATGAGGTTCCACTACACATGACAGATTTTAGCCTCAAGTGTAAGAGTGAAGACAAGGAGAAAATTCAAGGTTACTGAACACTTTGAATATCTTTCGTGGCCTGTGTGTTTCCTTGGCAATAGGAATACAGTACAGAATTATGTGTTTCAGAGAAGTTATGGACCTGTTTGGAAGAATAACGTATAGAACCCATCTGTGAGTGACTTGGGCTTTAGCTTCAGTGTCCTCAAAAGCTGTGAATTATGACTTTTTTACTGCATTTCAAGGGTCAGTACTCGGTCCTAATCTCTACCTCCTTCTTAAGAAAAAAATGGTCTCCTACCTCTCACCAGTGAGGTTTCCATTCCTGATGCCATATTGCTTCACTCTCTTTGGTCTTGTAATGAATGGCTGTTCTTTTGTCTCATTTTCCCCCTTCACTGTTCTCCCTCTTCCTGTACTTGATTTGCAGGGACTAAATTTGTGAAGTGTATTTAAATGCTGAAACCTTTTGAAAGCACCTGACTGACTTTTTTTCCCCCTACTGTGATGAGGATATAGGCCTAAGTGATTAATCTCTCTTCTGGAATAATGACAAAAAAGTTGCATCAGCATGAGAGGATCTAACCTTTGAAAAATTCCCCCAGGAGCTTCCACTTCTGCTGGGGATTTCACTGCCAGTCAGAGCAGTTAATCAAAAAGGAAAAGCCAATAACTCTACCAGAAGTTTTTGCCCCACAGAAGTCAGAGAATCAGTCAGAGGCTGTCAAATGTAATGTATGGCATTATTAATATGAAGAATTTCAGATCAAAATGGGGCTTACTGTCCCAGCGACTGGGTCATATGGAAGTAGCTGAGGAAAAGGGGAATCTTCGAGTGGGATTTTTAGAGGAGAGTGCTTGGGCAGGCTTTGCAAAGTCACTAATCTCAGTATTTCAGGAGGACGAGAAAGTGAAAGGAGAGGAGATATTCTAGCTGTAGTGCTGGGTGTGTTTCAGCATCTGAGCTCTTCAGGAGTGGGAAGCCTTTCCCTTCTGGTGAGCAATGTGGGCTGCAGGTGCCTGGGCAATGCTGAGGAACAGGGCAGGAGCCTACCCAGCTACCCATCAAGTCATCTTGGCTGCTTGCAGTGCCAAGGCACTGACATCATGAAAGGCAATTTCAGCCTTGCCTCCAGTAGTTTTTGTCCTCTTTTTAAAAAGTCACTCTCTGAAAACATGGGCTTAAACCATGCAAGATTTTGCATTGCCTGGTAAGAATTCATTATGCAGTTATCATCTTTTCATAAAGCCATGGACTGTTTATTTGTTTAAATATTTGTCTTGTTTGTTTCATATAAATGATATCAGCACTAATTATCTAAACAGACTGTGTAAATTCATCGCTCATCTAGTGGGACAATGCTCTAGGACAGCTGCTTGGAAAGCTGGCAGCTTAGAGAAATATTCATAAGGCATCCTGAGCCTAAAAAAAAGACTTGGTAACCTATGAAAGCTCTTCAGCAGCTTCTGTTGAGTGTACAGTTTGTTTGACAAATCCCATCTTATTTATTGTGTGTGAATTATCTGCCAAAAAAAAGTTGCATTTAAAAGCATTGGTTAGCTTGAAATAATTTCTCAAATCTGTAGATTTTCTTGTGGCTGTTTCATGTCAAGATATTTCTTTGAGTGCAGAAGGGACCTGCTGGTAAACCCTTATTCCCTGCCTGACCATAACCCTTGGCAGCAAAATTTACTGCATATATTTGGCTTCAGAAATGTCTTTCCATAACCCAAGACAGCATGAATGCTCCCAAGTTTTCTGGGCAGGTTTGTGGCTATCCCTGGTACTCTGGGCACCCCAGGCACCCCAGGGACCATCACCCTGGCCCAGCCGTGGGACTGTGAGTGGGTAGGGTGCCAGGAGTCCTCACAGGGGGTGGGGCTGAGAAGGAAAAGTGCAGAACTTGGTAATAGTTTTGCTTATGTAAGCTCAGCTCCAGGTTTGTATAATCATTTTAAAGCAAAATTGATTCTTATCCTGCTGTGTTAGAAGTTTGTATTTAATTTAACTTAATTTTCTTATATTAAGGGCAGCTAACACACAAAAAATGATGATTCAGGTAAGGTTAGCTGCTTCCATGTGGCTTTTGCAAGTAGCATTATTGCTGCCCCACTGTAGAGGAGTGAAGGGCAGTTAGCAAAGTGATTAACAACATAAATCTCCATTCCTTTTTACCTCTAACAGCTGTTTTGACAACAATACCAGTAGGTATTAAGTTTTAGTTGGCCATCAGGTTAGGTTTTTTGGGCTTTTTTTTTGATAGACCAGATTTGATTTATGTAACAGTATCCCTGCCCCAGCAGTATTAAGTGGTCAGCCACAACTTTATTTTCTCTCATTATGAGCAGGAAGGAAGGTCTATGACAAAATACCCATCTGGAAAAACCCTTCAGTACTATCCCATGAACACTGTGACCTTTCCCTTTCCCTTCCTTTCCCTCTGTCCTTCTCATCAATGTGTCTCTGAACACTCTCTATAATTGAGCTATGAAATAAGAGATTTCTCTTTCCAAGTAAAGTGAGATGGAGTGTTCCTCCCTAGAGTGCAGGGAATCTCTACTTTAATATTTTTGGTTTGATATAGATAATCTCTCAGCAACAGAAGGGCACTGCCATGAGCTGCATGTGTGTCCTGGGCCATCTTTAACTCTCTCATTGTGAGGGATCATTTGTAAGATAACAGGAAAAGCCCATTTTCCCACCAGAAGATTTTCCAGCTCTCAAATTGCTGATTTTTTTTTTTTTTTCCTCATTACATGTCATGGGCTGTTCATCAGCTCCTGTCTGAATTGCAAAGTGATTTTGAAATGTCTTAGCAATTCACAGGCAGCGTGCCCTTGTACCAGGGGAAATCAGAGAGTATTTACTTCCTCAGATACTTTCCCTCATAATGTAATCGTGCAGATTTTCAACAAGGATTTAAATTACTTGTTGACACGGCAAGGAAGGTCTGTTCTGCTTCTCATCCTGGTGATGCTTAGTGTCTTTAGGGGCTACTGTATTCCTCAAGAGTCTAAACTTTCAAGATTTTAAAGCTCTTTGTGCTAATAATATTTGTCTTATAATGCTATACTTAAAAAGGTAAGAGTGAAGTGCAGCTGGGGAAGGTTGTACCTGGAAGATTGCTTCTGCTATGCAGAGCAAAATACCTACTGTTCTTTATGATGTAAGACCACATAACTAAAATTTGAAGTGGCACACTGCATTAGATTTTCTCAAGATAAAAATCATACAGTGTGCTTTTTGTAATGTCTTTATTTCAGTAGCTTCAGAGCATCAAAATATTACTGCCTGCTGATCATCTGATGAAAATGATCCAGCATGCCTTGAGTGAGACCAAATTGAGTGCATAAAAAATTCCTATTTTCAGTAAATCCTTCCAGTGATAGAGACATTAATTTGGTTACTTTAAACCTTGTTTGATTACAGAAAGGCTTTGGCAGCAGACCTGCACGAACTAATTCAATATGATGAAGGAGACCCACTCAGTATTTTTAGTTAAAACCAATGAGGATCAAGATTTTATCCTTCAAAGTGTGATGCACCATATATTATGTGTGGCTCTAGTGTGGGACTGAACTCACCTTGGGTTTGGTGTCAAAATTATCTGGGTGATATATGAACACACTGGGCCAGCTTAGGGCTGTTGATGGCACCAGGAGGGGAGAAAAGAGACCACACCAGGATCTCAGAGCCACCAGAGAATCCTGACTGCATTTTTTTTTTTTAAAAGGACATTTAGTGACAGGACAAGGGGGAATGGCTTCAAACTGACAGAGGAGAGATGTAAGTTAGATATGGAGAAGAAATTCTTGCCTGTGAGGGTGGTGAGGCCCTGGCACAGGCTGCCCAGAGAAGCTGTGGCTGCCCCATCCCTGGAAGTGTCCAAGGCCAGGTTGGGCAAGGTTTGGAGCAACCTGGTCTAGTGGAAGGTGTCCCTGCCCGTGGCAGGGTGTGAAACAAGGCCATCTTTAATGACCCTTCCAACCCAAGCCACTCAATGATGCTATGATTTCCTAAGAAAAAGGTATTTCCTGAAGCCCATGGTCTGGGATCAGTTTAAAATATGTCTATTTTCTCAACTCACAGGCTGCTAAGTGTAGCTAAAGAGATGTGGAAATCCCTGTCTGAAAGCTGTTCTCGCCTCATTGCCATGGAAGATTTATAACAAGGTTTTGCCCAGAAATGACTAAACAGCAATGATCCATTGTCCTGGTTTAGGGCAAATTTGGGGGAAACTTTCTAAGGGGTCCCTCTAGAAAGCAGATTCCAGCAGCCCCTCCCCCCACTAGTTTGGGAAAAGATTTCCTTGGAGAAAAGGGGAAAAAAATTGTTTATTTAACAATCAAAGTATTCACTAGCATAAAAAATGAATAATATTAAACAATAAAACCCCTTGCTGTTGTGAAGAACTGATAAATTCAGACAGTCCTTGCCATGGGGTGCAGCTCAGCTCTCTCAGTCTCTTATCAGCCCCTCCAATTCTGGAATGCAGCTCTGGGCCCCAGGGGGCCACAGGTGTGAGCTCCTGGTGTTCTTGGTTTTCAATCCAGAGCAGGCAGATCAGTTCCAAGAAAAAAAACCCCACAGTTGAGGGAACTTCTCTGCCTCAGCTAGCTAAAAAAAACTAACTCAAAGCAAAGGAAAGCTCTCTCTCACTGTCCCTGCTGCAGATAACACAGTCCATGAGAAGGAATTGGGGCAGCAAGTGCAGTTTCTGAAAACAAGCTGTGTGATTTTCCCCCCTCTTCACACTCAGAACCAGTCTTAAAGGTTCAGAACTTAATATCCAGCATAAACAGAACAAATGATTGGGGATACAAGCATCATAAAGTCACCCTAGGACATCCATCCACCTGCCTCATGAATTCCAGTTGGAGGGAACTGAATTGTCCCATCCTGTTTTGCTTCAGTGATGTATAGTGTGAGATGTCAGAATGTACATTGGCCTGGTGACTGCTAAGATCAGTGTTAAAAAAGGGGGATTTAAAACAGGGATTGCTTGAACCTTCAGTTAATATTGGATTCATGGCTGGAGCCATGGCTGAAAAGATCTGTATTGTATCTTTATGTATATGGAGGATAATACTCAGAAAGTACAGGAGAGCTTTTTTTTAAAAGGCTTTCTGGAAATTATCACCAAGATTACCAATATGGAACAATTAAGTTTTTTGCAGCTGATTGGGCTCTACAGTAAGAAATAGAAAGAAGCTGTTTACACTCTGAAGGTGCAATAACACATTGGGGTAACTGGCCCTCTGCACATGGTGCTGAGGTGTGGATCCACAGTCATGGCACTATCCACAGCTGCAACTGATGATGAGCATTCTGTTTGTCAGAAGAAGAGAAAAATTGCAGGATTTTTTCAAATCCTTCCAATATATCTGAGAGCATGAATGACACCGTCATCATCTCACTGGGTGTTAGAAGTGCTACTTTTTTTATATCTTTTGGTTTTCAGGGGTATCTCTTCATTCGAGCAAATAAATATTTCTCATGCACCACTGTGCAGAGATAAACCCACTGTTTCTCATGTGTGTGTTGGTCTGAGAGGTACCAGTGTTTCTGGGAGCCTTTGTAATATATGATTTTTGTCTTTCTGTGAAGAGCTACCTATTTAAAATCTGAATCAAAATATGCTCTGCAGGAAATGAACAGAGGAGACAATAGGCTGGAAGCTCTGTCTTGGAGGCAATACTTCAAGAATTGAAATGGAGAAGAAACTGCATCTGTAGTGGTGGGATCCCTGACCCAGCGTTGTTTGGGGAAGGGCAGTGGTGCCAGGCTGACACAGTGAGCAGGGCACAGGAATGGGCTGCCACCCCCATGGGCAGCTCCAATTCACAGGCTTGTTTACTACTGGCCCTGCAGTCACCAGCAATGAAAAAACAGCGGGATTTAAAGGGAAACAAAATGTCTTGGTTTGAAAAGACAGGTGTCTGCTAGGAAGGCAGGAGCCTCCCTTGAAATGGAAAATGTAAACCCCTCCCTCCGAATTATTATCATTTTGGAATTCAGGGGCTCTCAGGCAAAGATATGGGAATAGGAATAACAGTTCTTTACTAGGAAAATTAAAATAAATATGCGGTAGTACAAAAAACCCCACTGACAGAGTCAGAATACAATGTGACACCCTGTTGGTCAGGATGTTGGTAGCAGTCCAATTAAATGGTGGCTGCAATCCTCCCGAGTGGCAGACGTGGTTCTGTTGAAGCAGTGATCCTGTAGAAGGGTGTAGTTTCCTTCTGAAGGTCCAGTGACGCTGTAAATGTGTCTGGTCTTCCTCTGGGAATCCAGTGGAAAAATGCTGCTTGTGGTCTCCCAAGTTTCCAGGTAGGACTGCTTGGCTCCTCCACCTGGGTGGAGCATCTCATAATGGGATGATGTAATTTTATGTCCTGCAGTGTGACTCAATGGCCCATTAACAGAAGATATCCCCTGGACGGAGGATGGGTCATGGAAAAGATAAAGAAAAGTGCCCCACCTGGTTTTTACAGCTGGCCCTTCAACAGAAGATATCCCCCCTGGAGTTATGAGGGATGGGTCATGGAAGAGATAAAGAACACTGCTCCACCTGGTTTCAACAGATGGTGATAGAATACATACTTCTGGTTACATCTTGCATTGCAACCTTAGACACAGAATTTACACCAAATCAAAATATCAGGTGGAGAATTAATCAAGGAAGGAAACTCCCTGGATTTATTACACTGAGCATAAATTCCACCTAGATGGCATTACTGAGACCAGATGAGGAGATGGGTATGACTGGATTGTTAAAGTCATTTTTTTAAATGATTTATTTAGCAAGATCTGATTGGGCCAAAGGGGAGGGATAGTGACTCTGGCAAAGATATTGCTCCTTGTTGGAGCTAGTGACGGCTTGGAAGCAAGTGATCTTTTGGCACTAGGGGTTCAAATATAAGAAGTTAAAGTACAGCATTAAATACTTGTTATAGATGTTACCAATTCCAAATCACACTCAGAATAAGCACAAGTGAGTCAGCTTTCCATCTCCTATGACACAGCCCCTGTTATGCTACAATTGCATATAGGCCAGTAAAAATTAGAGTCTGCCAGGTTTTTAAGTGTTGAATCCCAAGAAAACACAATATTTAGACATTATTTTAACAGACCTGGAGAATTCGCCAACCAGAAATGTAACACTGGTTGAATGAATGTCATTGTGATTTTGCCATTTCCAAGCTGGGTCTCATGTATTTACGGGTATAAATCCCACTGCACATGTATGTGCAAGTATCTGCAGAGCACACCCCCCCCACACACACACAGAGATGTGCATTGGCACAGCTAGGGTCAAGAAGCCAGTAAGGACATCATAAAAAAAAAAAAAATCAATGTAGAGGAATTCAAATTATTCCAATTACCATTCATGTTCCTTTGGTTTCAGACCTATTAGCAGACACTAGGGAATTAACAATTAGGTGTTCAGAGACTAAAGGAAAGGTCAATTTAGAGAATAAAGAGCTTGATTTTCCAGCAAAAGATATCAACAGAATCTCATTTAATTCAATTCAAACATTTCATCTTATTAGAGGTAGATTTGCTATGGTACATATCTCTGGTTATCCCTATAAAGGGACATTAAGGGCATTTTGCCATTAACTCTGCAAGGGAAGGTGAAATAGAAAAGCACTAGATCACAGCACTAGAATATCTTCTTGAAATTCTTGTAAATCTGAAATATTATATTTACAGATTCCAGGAAGATTAGCTACCCATACGGCAACAAGGAATGCCCACCATCACAACTGAAGGGTACAAACACTTGGGAAAGGCTTCATGCATGTGCTTTGGTTTTAAGGTACATACTAGGAGAACAGATGGAGAGAGTGTAGGGCAATACTGGGTCTGTGTGTCCTCCTGTGGGTCACTGAGGTCTGGACACTCTGATCCTCTATCCTGAAGGGAAATTCTGGATCCGATCTGACCTGTATATACAGATAGTTTATATAGATATCCATATAAAGTATATATACACACAAAAATTCAAATACATTTGGTGGTGGTGCTACTGCTGTGCTTCTCTGCCTAGTCCCACTTCCCCGTTTTCCACTGGTCCCTGGGCAGAGTGGGGACTGCAGCTGTCACCTTCAGCTCAGCCCTCCCTGGTGCTCACAGTCCTGTGTGGCTGAGCACCAGGGAATGTTCTCATTCCCTAAATATTGCATTTTTGTGTGACATTAATTTCAGCTGTTTGCTCTTGTTGTCCTTTTTTTCATTAATGAGGACACAGACAGGGGTCTGTGTGCCAATACTTACTGTGCTGAATCAAATGTGAAATGGTAACTTGGGAAGATAAAAGGCTTTCTAATGCTTTATCAATTCTTGAGCTAGCTGTTCCTGGTTCTGTCTTAAGCTTTAAATATTTGCATTAAGATCCAGATTGCAAGAAACTGGTCTCAGAAAAAAATATGAAACAGGAATTTTAAATGTAAATGTGGAATGGAAAATGTGGCATTCTGGAGCTGGGCTTATCTGAGCATGCAGTGAAGATGCAGTTGTCTGCTAAAGCAGTGACTCTGCTCAAAGGACATTCAGCAGGGCAAGCTGGATGCTTTTTTTCTGCCTGGAAAATACAGGCTGCTTTCCTGCCATCTTCCCTTCATAATGCATTTTAATCAAGTCACAGGATGGTGAATTTGCAGTCAATCTAAGCCAGGAATCTATGAGCTCATTGAAAATAACTTATAAATAGAAACAATTTAATACATTTGTGTAAATTTATGTCCACTATGTAGCTGAGATTTAATATGAAATGTGTTTTCTGTGCACCTGGATGGAAAGTGGGTAAATAAAAGCTGCTGGAATGATTCAATTTGTTTTTTCCTGGTCATGTGGGGTGTGTTCATTGTGTTGATTACTGTTCAAGGCAAGCACATTAATGAAGCACCTTCTCTTGTGTTCTCCATAGCAGAATCACATTAGTTGAAACAGCTCGCACACAAAGTGATGCTGTATCATATATAATGAGGAAATAATTAAAGAACCAGACATTCCCATAAAAATGTGGCACTGTGAAAGAGGAGCCAAAGCTGCTGTGGTCTGTGCCCTCTGTTTCCACCTGTGAGGTGAGCAGGCAGAGGGGAGTGCTGGTGATTGTCATCCCCAAACCCCCTGGTGTGACATCTTGCAACCATAAAGCACTGGCACAATCACGGAGCACAGATGAGGTGGGAACTGAATGTGAATGATAAACTCATTTAAATGATGGTGTGGGTTGGCTTGCAGCAATCAGTGCTGCTGGAGTTGTCTGTCTGACCAGGGCCCCTTGCACCAGCTGAGACAGGATGCCCTGAGAGGCAGCACTGGACCAAGCTGAGCTCCCCAGCTTGCATTTGCCATAGTAAGGATTTTAATTTTGTCTATATGACATTCATATTCCTGAGGCAATGGCATGAAGATGTGTCAGGGAAGGTTCAGGCTGGATATTAGGAAAGTGTTCTTCCCCCAGAGGGAGGCTGGGCACTGGAACAGGCTCCCCAGGGCAGTGGTCACAGGCATCAAGCCTGACAGAGTGCAAGGAGCATTTGGACAATGCTCTCAGGCACAGGTGGGCTTCTTGGAGTTCTGTGCTGGGCCAGGAGCTTGACTCAACCATCCCTGTGGATCCCTTCCAACTCAGGAGATTCCTTGATTCTATGATTTTGTGCATGTCCATATTTCCAGTCTCTCCTTTACACCCTGGGGGCACTTTCCTGCAGTCCTGCAGGGGTGATCAGCTGCTCCAATAGATCAGTACTTCTGGTGTATGCAGACATGCAAAGATCAGTCTTGACCTAAAGCCCAGGAGCTGGGGAGTGAGGGCAGAGGTGCCTGCTGTCACACAGCACCCCCACTGCAGAGTAATGGGGATTTCTGTGGACTGTGGAAAGGATAGAATGGAACCAGTGAGTTAAAGGTCAATATCAAGGCTGGGAATAAAGGATAGAAAAATCATGGTAAATAAAAGAACTGCTGACAGCAATGGGAAATGAATAATTTCATGCAGCAGCTATTGATGAAAACTCTTCCAAAGGCCTGGTGGAATTACTCATTGTGCTAATTCAAAGTTACCATCCCAAGTCCTGGCGACTGCTGATAAGAGGAAGATCAGCACAACTCGCTGCTACCTGAAAGTATTCAAAAAAGATGTGGAATAGCAAAGAGATGTGGAACGTGTGCTGAGGCAATGACATCCTCTGCAGCAGTGGCTGCATTGGGCCAGGGGCAGCAGTTTGGTTTTAAGGTGCAGGTCAAGTGGGGACAGGGTGCAGGAGCTCACAGCCTGCACTGCCAGCCAGGGACAGCTTCAGAGAGGAATCTTCAGAAAACCAAATTTTGGGCAATAGCTAAAAAATCAACCTTTTTATTTCTACCCAGCAAGTCTTTAACACTGTCATTAAAACAGCTGGTAGTCGCTGCTGTAATTAGGTCATGCTCTATAGCCTTGAAGACAAGCAGTAAAGCTAAAAGAACTAGGGAGAATTTGTTTTGGGAAATATTTATAGCCATTAATAGAATCACAGAATGGTTTGGTTTGGAAGGCACTTCAAGCTGATTTTGTTCCAGTCCCCCTGTCATGGATAGGGACACCTTCCACTAGACCAGGTTGCTCCAAGACCAATCAAAGCTGGAAACTTCCAGGGATGAGGCGTTCTATGAAATTCCAGCAAAACAACCTTAGTCATAATGCCTTTTTTCATATCCCTTGGTTAGTTCTTCCCTGGGTTAAGCAGCCAAACTGGAAGTGTCTGTGCTGGTTTTGGTGGTGTAGTTGTCCAGAGGGAATCACCTATGTGTCATTGCAAATAGTTCCAGATTGTCACAGAAGATACTATCTCCAGGTTTTATGTAAGTGATTTCCTTGTTATGGTTTGGAAAAGTTTTCCACTAAAGAAACTGTAGTTATTATGCATTATTCTTTCGATATAGACAGGTAAATTTGTCATTTACACACATACACACACATATATATGTGTATGTATGTGTGTAAATGTGTATGTGTGTGTTATACACACCCATTTACATACATACACACACTCATGCATATATGGCAGTTATTCGAAGGTAATGCCTAATGTATATTTATTTTCATTATGTACTTTTTAACATTTTCAACTTAACCATACAGGAAGCCCAGGATAAAGAGGAAGGGATATATGCAGAGCAGCTCTTTCCCTTTCTTCTTGTGTTTACACACAAATTTATATAATGCAATGAAAAATGAAAAAATGCCATAGTATGCAGGTAAAACAGTATTATTTTTTAAAAAGCACATGCAATAAATAAGAAAAGCAATATTCACACTAAAAGGAAAGTGAGAAGGAATGTTTGTTTTTTTTATTTGAAATACCATAAAACACTGAGTAAATTTTTTTGAGGTTATGTCACCCTGTCCATATATAATCAAGGATCTATGAATTGAAGCAGGATTTGGAGAAGAGCTTTTGTTTCATGTCTTCTTCTTGGCTTTCTTTATCCTTTTTCATGCCTCAGCAACCTATTTTTTATTTAATTTTCCCAGAGCAGTCAAAGACAAAACGTGGATTAGAACCCTGAGAGCATCTGAAACCTGCACTTGGGTAACGGCATTGAGAGTAAAAGTGTACAGATGGAGAAGATTGCTCAAAGTTTTACTAGACACATGTGAAAAATGTAGCTCCAGAGATGATAAATCAACATTATTACCGCTGGTTATTATTAATTTAGGTCGTTGGCCTTTAAAGAGGACATTGCTGCCTAACATTGGATCTTAGAAGGTTGAACTACAATGTGAAAATGGGATTTGGAATGGTGGTGTATCACACAGGAATTATTATACAGAAAAGTTTTAAAAGCATCCCTATGGTACACTGATCTTTCCACTCCTAAGCAAATGTCCTCATTCATGGCTACACCCTTTAATTACTAGACTGGTCTACATTTACCTCCCTTTGTCATGACCTTGTTAAGTGCTCTGCAATGATAATGTGAATGGAATTGGAGATACTTTCAAAGATAACATTAATTCAAAGATAACTGATTAATTATTGACAAATAAGGCCAGCATAGCTCTCTGTAGTATGGGGCAGCTCAGGCTGGGTACCCAGGTTTTCCACTGAGAAGAGAATGTGATGGTCTCTCCTGAGTCTGCCCACACTGCCTGTGCCCAGGGTTGATACCAAGTTTTCTAGTTTTGAAAATAAGTATGCAAGTTCCTAACCTTTGTATTTATTAAGTCACTTCTGTTTATTAAGCTCATAACCATCAGACCAACTACATTTGCATTTTGGCCTAGGAGAAAAAAATCTGTAAATTTATTTTCATTAAGAGGATTATTCCGTTCTTGTCCGAAACAATGCAGCAAAACATCAAAGTAACTCTGAGTCATCACTGGGAGTGTGGCCGCTAATTAGTGACTGATTTGAGGAACAAAAAATCCACTTGGGAAGCATGATAATTATCCACATATTTCTTTAGGTCAGGCAGCCATGTTACATCAAACACTAGATTTATTATTCCATTTAAATAATTTTGAAATAATTAAAATTGTATTGTGCATCTAACTGAGCAGATCCCAAGTACAAAATCATACATCTAAATTATGAACCAAATGGAGCATTGCCCAAAATTATGAGTAGTGAAGTATGTTTCTACTTCTGAGGCAAAAAGAAGTACATATATTTTTTTTACGTTACAATTTTTCAAAATAGTTGCTGTTTTATTTCCATTTCTTTTCCTGTCCCTGAAAATATGCTAAAATATAGGTCCAGCCAGTACTGGAAAAATATCAGTATCTTTACATTGGTGGCTACCTCCATTTCCAGGTATACTTGAAGACAGCTGGGCCAGGGATAGCTTTGACTGATGACAACATTGCAGGGGATTTAGTTTATTAATACTAATATATAAATTTTTATATTAAAATCAAAGATGGATGCTTATTGAGGGAGAATTACCAGATGCATTCAGCCCCAGAGAGAATCCAGTCACTCTCATGTCACCTCCTAAGCCCTGATTCTTAGGATTAAGGAAATATGTGGTTTCAGTTCTGCATTTCTAAGGGATGAACAAAAGATGCCTGTGTTAAACTCATCAAAATAACATTTTGGATAAAAGAAGTTACTTCTATATACTCCAAATCAATCTGACAGCTCACTGCTTTAATCTGACACCAGTAGAATGGCAATAATTTGGAAGGTGTCCCAAACAGAGCCTTGTAATAAAATCACCAAGGTTGTGGGTTCATTCTCCATATAGGCCATTCACTTCAGAGTTGGACTCAATGATCTTTGTGGATCCCTTCCAACTCGGAATATTCTTTACATCTGTGAAATATTCTTCTCTAATTTTCTCTCCCTCTTTAATATATAGTGAATCCTCTGAAGATGCTTTTATAAAATATGTATATTTTTTTTCTAGGTATAATCCAATGAGCTGGAAGCACTGAAACTTTTTGTTTGTTTGTTTTCAGTGAAAATCAGTAATGTTTGTAGGAGAGAGCATGTACTCAGGTTTTGAACATTTCCAGGGATGGTGTGTCCACTCCACCACTTCCCTGCGGAGTCTGTGCCAATGCCTAACCATTCTTTCTGTGATTAATTTTTTCCTAGTATTCAACCTGAGTAACAGGAAACAAACCAGTTGAAACAAATATTATTTTAAGTTTGTAAAATGGATATCTATGAGTGTTTTTCCAAACATTGTTGTGGGTTGGACACACACAAACCAGGCTGGGCATGGCATCACCCACTGAACACGCCTGTGGTGACAAATCCATCCTGTTTTCAGAAGTCAAGCAGGGCAGAGGGATGGTGTGAAGAGACGAAGACAGCAGAGCATCACTCACACTCACAAACTGGCTAGTGTGCTCTCCCAGCAGTGACGCCTGTGATCTCTGGGCCGATCCACAGGGAAGGCACAACAGCATCTTGCTCCCTTTGCAGTATTTTGATGTTTTCCCCCCAGTTTCCAGCAGTTCCCCTTTTCTGTTGCTCTGCCTCTCCAGGGTTTTTGCTGACAGAACAGAATGCTGGTAGCAAATGCATTTTTCATTGTGATTGAATGCCTAGTAATTATGTAATTTTTTTTTCATTTCTCAAATTAAACCTCTTTGCTATTAGGAACAGATGTTAAATTCGGGACTCTTGTTGATTGTTAGTGTGACACACACATAAAATATTTTAAATGAGAAGGCTGAATGAATTTTAAACATACTGATCACACTGGTGGAATTGAAAATAATGGAAACTGGAAATAGCTGAAATGTTTCCAAAAAGAGGAAGACAGAGGTGGGGTTTGCTTTTTCAAATTTGTGATCACACCAATCATGTTAAATTCTGCAAACTAAATACAAGAATTTACTGTATATTATAATACCAAACATGAGACTTGCTTGGTTGTTACTGCAAAATGGCAGTAGAAAAGAATTTTAAAAATAAGGCAAAATCTCTTTTCAGATATTCAGATATCAAAATCTCTTTTCAGATAAGACTTCAGATATTACCCATGTGCTTGTAGGAGCTTGTATTTTTTGTTGTTGTTGTTGTTTGTTTCCTCAGCTTATTCAGTAAAATCACACGTTTCAGGAAATCTGACATTGCTACTAAGGATGTATTGCCCACCACGCAGGCTGAGCTGGATCTTGCAGTCCTTTCAGCTGTTGACAGCCCCAGATCCCTTTCCCAACCTGGAGAAGCTGATGGCTTCACTCTGCAAGGGCTGATGCTGGAAAGAAGTGAGGAAATTATTGCAAAGCACGAAGTCACAAATCTGAACCCTAGGCTAGATGTACAGGTAACCTATGCCAGTGGAACTGTTTTTTTTTTGTTTGTTTTTTACTTCTGAGGATGGATTTATCTGCACATGTATTTTGCACAAGAAAATAAACACTCCAAAATGTATTTATGAGAAAATTGTCTATTTCATTCACAGTGGAAAATTTTGCAGCATTACATTTTCCAGTCACCACCTTTCTGCTGGACCAGTGAAAACTCTGGAGTGCTCATTGGGACTGACAAATGTATTCTTGCTCCCACACTTGCTCTCATGCCCCCTGAGGTCTGGCATGAAGTCTGCACTATCAGTTCACCAATCTAAGATACACATTTCCCAGCTATTGGAAGCTATTGAGTGTCTGTAGATCACTTTCCTGTATTTGAATTAGGAAGATGCCTGTGTTACACGTAGAGTTCTCTAACCTGACTTTGCAGGATTTATAGTGTACAAGGTATGAAAAATCTGAGTTTGGAAAGTAATACAGTAACAATTGCAATTAACCTCCAGAATTCCCAGGTAACCTTGGGGCATTATGTTTAAAGCACATTTCTTTTAAGTAAGTTTAGTGACCAAATGCTGCTTTTTCTAAAACATTTTAATGGCATTTCTTCTGCAACAAATTGCTTTAAAGCCTGAATGTTGGTGCCAGCTTTACCCCATGTGACCTAATGCCAAGAGGTAACAACCTGGGGAAAGAAAATCCAGATTGAAAAAGCCATGTCTGAGCAGGGACAACTTATATTTGTGCCAAGGCACTTCTGTATATGTAGTTTCCTCTTACATCTGATATAATTTACAGATTTATAACACTTGCTGAGCTTCTTAAAACAAGAATACTTCCACTGAGACTGAATTGTTGCACAGAGTGATCCTTGACAATCTATTGTCCCTATATGTGCCACATTCCAGCAGCCTGGCACAGACACTAGAGAAAGTCTTCTGACACCCGGTGTCTTCTGGGGCTGTCATGCTTTATTATGTTCATGATCCATGGAGGAAAGTTTGCTAATAGCAGACATTGACCCACTGGTGGTAATTGCTGTGAAAACATTATTCAAGCTGATTATGTTAATGACAGAAGGGTGAGACACTGCCTGAAGAGTTAGCACAGCATCACCAGAGATGCTTTATTTATTTAACTGATTGATCACTTAAAGGTTTGTAAACTGCCTTCTCTGTATAACAACGCTGCATAATCATGTACATACAAATTAAACAACCCAGAGAGCTAAGGCAGAATGGTTGTTGCAGATCTGATTTTCATGTAAAATCTCAAGACTTTTATGGGCTTATTTACATAACAAGTCATGGTCTAGTCTCCTTTACCAGCATCAGCTTGATGTGGAGTTGGCTTCAGCTATAAATTTTTATGGTTTGGAGCTAGTGGAATATAAGAGAATGGTTCACATATTTTAGTAATTTGAAGTACATTTTTTACTGAAGAAAACGGTGTCATTTTCTTCCAGCAGAACAATCTCTTCCCTAAAAATGTGATGCTTGCACACTTTCCCAGGGCATGGTTATGGCTTTTCTCCTTCCCATGCCTGCAGACTGCTTCTCCAAGTGTATTCTCCTCTTTCTCACCAGAAAATCGACTGCAAACCTCTGGGTCTGAGCATCCCTGATCCCCTGGAGCTGGAGGTAAGTATAGCTCACTCTGCTCTCAGACTGGGAAAATCCAAGTAGATAAAAAGATCTTTACATAGATAAGGTGTAGGATTGACATGTCCTCCAGCTGGAAAAGTGCAGTCAGAATATTTCTCAGTGAAAATGGTTCAGTAAAGAGATATTAATGGTTAGACTTGATGATCCTAAAGTTCTTTTCCAACCAAGTGATTCCATGATTTTGTGATCTTGAGGGTCTCAACTGAATTTGCTGACAGCAGTCCCTAAGCCAGACATGGCTGAGTTGGTGAAGAAATTGCAGTGGGGCAGCTCCAAGCGAAGCTGGGAGAGTGATGCAGTGCTGACCCAAAATCATGGCCAAGGCTTCTCTGCTTCAGGATCAGCCCTCAATGGTCCCTGTAGGCTTGCCCTTCAGGCTCTCAACTGCCCTCATTACACAGTGACTGGACTTGAAATCAAAGGACAGCTACCACAATACCATTTGTATCATCTTAAACTTATTTGATCACAGCCAGAGAGCTGTAGAAATAGATTAATAGATTTTCATGTTCAGAACAGGCCAATCCCCATGTAACCTCTGTATGTGTTTCTGCAGAATTCTACATCTTTTGAATCTGTTATTGTGTTTGACAAATCTGACAAAATGGCTAAAACCAAACTGATCTGAAGAATTTCTCCTCTTTCCTCCCTCCCTGCCCCATCTCATGCAGAAGCATTCCTGTTCCTTCTGCTTTGCAACCCAAGGCAATTTTTGCATTTGCAACCCCTACAGAGCTGCACAGAGAATACATCACAGTACTACACCATTTGACAAGTTTTCAAATAGCGTGGCCAAATCTTACATTTATGTCAGTCTGTATTAAATCTTTTCTGCACCTTTTTTAGTTGTTATGGCTTTGAACTTCTACAAGAAACAGAAACATGAATCCTTTACAGATGATGCACATAAATAAACTTTTGCTGAAACATTCTTTAGAAAAATCAGTGTGTTATTGCAAAAAGTCCCTAGTTGCTCTTCCCTCTCATGCCAGAAAAAAACAAACCCAACAAACCAGACGTTTGCTGTGTATTCAAAGGCTGAAAGAGAAAGTAAGTTTACTACCTAATTTTCCATCTTATTTTAGCTAATACAAAGCAGAATGGGGAAAAAAACCCCAAAGCAGAAGTTAACGTTTTGCCTCAGTTCTCTCCACCTTCCCAGCAGCTGTGTTACTTAATAAAAAAGCAATCAGATGGACAGATGAGTGTTCATGGCTCTCTTTGTTCTACAGACTGCAGGGGGCAACATCTGTTTCTCCTGATCCTTTCTCCTCCTTGAACAGGAAATTAAATACAAATTACTCAATTAAAGTAACGTAAGGAATTAACTTAATTAAAAATAAGGAAGTTCAGGCTTGAGTCTCTTCTTCTGTGTCCTTTGGAAGGTTTCTGTGGCCGAGGCTGAGCCAGTGGGAGCACAGCCCTGGGGAGGCGATGCCAATATCTGATGCTCTGACAGAGCCTGTGCTGGGGTGCACGTCTGCATTGCCAAGACCATTCCAGTGCTGTCAGCTACTATTGATTAAACTGCACTTGATATTGCTATTGGTGACTGAAGGGTGTAAATCAGCTTCATTCCTGGCTTTGAAAAGGCAGTGATACTGCTGCAGCTTCCCTGACTGGTCCATTGCATGAATACTGACAAATCCCCTCAGCTCAGACAAGAGTCATTAAAAACCCAGTTGAAGTGTTGGTAATTTGAGTATTTCTGGGGAGAGTTTGCTTCTCTGAACATCCCTGTGTGAGCACTACATTCTAAAATTCAGAGCACAAATCATATTTTGAAATAAAAATTCAATAGCTCTTCCCAGAACTACCAGTTAAAACTCAGATGGCAGATTAAATATTTACTTGTTCTTTCTCAGGATTCTTTGCCTCAACAGAAGAATTTAAAGAGGTACTAAATGCTGAGGAGCAGCTGGCTGGCTGCAACAGAGCACCCGGGGCTGGGGCTGTGGGCATGGGGGTGTAGTGGCTCCCAGAGGAGCCCCACAGGATCCAGATACCATATCCCCTCTCCCCTTCTCTGCACTTAGACATTGCAGATACTGCTTAAACCCTTGCTTGGGATTTGACATATAGACTGGAAGTCCAGAAGATCTGCTAAGAGCTGATTCAGCAGAAGCCTGTATCTAAATTCCCCTTAAAAATCACTGCAATAAGAGCAAGTGTTCAGCTCATGTGGTACCAGTGTGAACAGGTTTAGGTGGGGTTATAGCTTGGCCTGAAGTGCTTTGAATCAGAGACTGGTTTCCTACAGTTACTACAGTTAATTTTTATAGGCTTGAGATACAAGCGGTGTGCAGGCACCTTAACTAGTAATTTTGCTATTTAAAAATGAAATTAACTGGAATTACAGACTTTCATGCTTCGCCCCATTTATTCTCAAGTAATATCCATGCAACCATTTAATATTTTGTTCTATTTCAATTCATTCAAAACTGATGTGGCCAAAGAAATTCTCTTTTTACTGTTAGTGCCAGCTAACATTTTCTTGTATTTTGTTATTCATTGCATTCACTTGGCCCAAAATGGATGTTTGATTGTCATGTAAACTACTTTTCATATTCAATTCCGAAGTGCCATAATATTGGGGTGGCTGGTACAATATCTTCTAGTAGTGTTAGTGCAAATGACAAGGGAGAGTTGGTGTTAATAAGGTCAGACTTTCAATGGTAACCCACCTGAGTGGTGCTTTTTTGTGTGCCTTGTAATGCTGGATTATAAACACACACAGCAGCATTAAAAAAGCAACTTAGATGCAATGATCTGATTTCATTCAACCATATGAACTTTATATCTCTCCCATCTTTTATTCCATGTACAGTTTCGTTCTCTCCTGAAGGGCTGCTTGCTGTAACAATTGAGCAGTGTACAGAAAAGCCTGAGATCTGAACTAGGCAGATCCCTGAGCTTGTGTTTGCAAATAGATACAAATTTATTACAGGAGCAGGGGATAACTCTTAGCAGTTTTGCAGGCTACTTTCTGCTTTGGAAATGGCTGGCTGAAGGTCAGTGGGTGTGTCAGAGGTAATATAAGAGAGCTTTGGTGGACTTGCTTTGCAACTCATACTTTTTTTGTATTCTATTTCATAAAAAAACCAGAAAAAGGTACTTCAGTGCAATGTACTTTGGAAGTTAATTGGAGTAGACATTCAAGTCTTAAGTAAATCAGCTCTGTATCATTTGACACACAACATTACTTCGATTAGTATGACTTTCACCATTATCTAGACAGATGAAACGATGTACCATGCTAATCAGAATATTAAAGTGGCACTAGCACTTATATATTATGAATATTTACTCAACAAATGAATGCATGATAAATGAGATTGGTCTAGAAATCTTTCTCAGTATTGAAGATGTGGATTCTTTCCCCCTCAGGAAATCCTTTTTTGTGCCTAATCCAGTTATCAAATTTTTAGTGCATCTTAAGCTGCTCCCTCCTTCCCCTCCCCAGATCAGTTTGTGCCACAGCTCAAAGAGGGTTTTCTGAACATACAGGAATTGTATGCACTATTCTGAATGGACCATGAGGCTGAAAGCTGTTATGAGACAGTTCTTTCACAGGTATTTCTACACCACTTGACCCAACCACAGATAATGGAGCCAAATCTGGAGTGTGAAGCCCCACATTCAAGCCAGTTTTCACAGTCAGAGCATTGTGATCCCAGGGTTAGTATGTGGACTATCTAAAGCCAGACAAGTTCAAGTGCAGTGTCAGTACAGACAGGCCTATGCTTAGGGCTGTGGATGCACATTTTCTCCCAAAATCACACAGATTCCCTCTCCTTGGGGCTCTTCCTGGATCACACAGGCAAAGTAGAGCTCACCATCTGTGCATAAGGCTCATACTCAGTAACAGAGGTGGCTGCCATCCCCCAGAGTGTTTGCAGTTATAAGCTTTCTGTCAATTTTTCTTGGTTCAGTTTTCTGGGGAATAGCTGTATTTTACTCAGAGAAGCTGTGGGTGCCTCATGCCTGGAAGTGCTCAAGGCAGGATTAGATGGGGCTTGGAGCAGCTTGGTCTGGTAAAAGGGGTCCCTGTCCGCAGTGGGGATGTTGGAATCTTCAAAGTCCTTTCCAACCCAAACAATTCAATGATTCTAAGAACAATAAGATTAAAAATAGCCTCATGAGAACAATGAGATTGAAAAAAGCACATTGACAAATGCTAACCTTGAGCTCCACATTGAGACATGAACAAAATTTTATTTTGAAAAGTCAAAGTGAATTGTCAAAGTGAGCCTTGCACATTTCCTCCATCTGTTTCTGTGGGCACCTGCCTGGAGCAGAATACAGGACACCACAGGCTCACCCCATCCACCAGGAAAAGGGGAGAAAATACACAGGAATTGGCTTCTTGGTGCTGAAAACTCTTGGAACTTTTACTAAATCTGGTCAAGCATGGAATAATCTTCCAGAGGTAAAAAAAGAGTCTTTTTATAGCTAATTTCTGAGTATAACGTTGAAATATGACCAAGGGCTCTGGTCTATAACTAGGGCTACACCTTTTAAGGTGTCAGTGCATTATTCCCTGGTCCCTTGGCCATTGCGGGCCTCTGTGCTGCGTGTTTAAGATGCAGCTGGCTCCCATGTTGGTGTATAGCAATCATAGTGACCTTGTACTAGCATTGTCATGGTCATTTTTCAGCCATCCATCATGTCAGGATCTCTGTGTCCTTACACAGCACAGGTGACACCTTGAGCAGCCAAAAAACTTGGATTGCATCTTATCTAGCACTTGACATGAAGGTAACTCTCTAGAAGTTCTGTACTGAAGGGTAAATCAAGTGTCTGCTGGAGTTTTCCACCACATAGATCTTAGGAGGGAGCTTTATTGCATAGCTGGCAGTGATGTTGCTCCTGTGTTGACTTCTTTATCTTTGCTTCAAATGTTCAAGTTCATTCTCCCCAAAGCCTTTACTCTTTTTGGAGAGAGACATTGGCACAAAGTTGAAGGTGTTGACACAAACCATCCATGCACTCAGTGACCCTCACTGGGACTTCCCCAGAGTCTACAAAGAAGAAAAGGGGGATTGTAAGAGCCCATGATGGCAGTGAAAGCTCAGGTACAAGATTCTTTCTTCCCAATTTACCTGCCATGTACCTTGCAGGAGTTTCACACACAGCAAACACATGGATGATGCAGCCCTGTGCTCCTGCTGGGTTCTGTCCCTCTTTCCCTCTACTATTACCAAACTCCTACCCATTAATCCTATCTTGTTGAGTTCCTCTTAAACAGGAGAAGTCAGCAACTGCAGAATCAAGAAGCAAGTAAGGCTCATTTTCTTGGTGTGTCTGATGACCATTGACAGGGTTTGCATGTGTGACTGACATGGTAGATTAATTTATAATAAAAATGCAACTTTCACATAAATGACATCAGGCGATATCTTTAGTGCTGTGCTCATCTGCCTGAAGGGACAATGTGGTTTTCTATTACTGCTAAAGTGCACAATAGCATTGCTCGGCTGATTTGGTTTTATTTTTATATTATGCTGCCAGTTCAGTTAGAAATCTAGGCAAGTTCTGTCAATGGTACTAAAGCATCCATCTGACAAAACTCAGGTTTCTTCCCCATTCAAACAATGAGGGCACCTAAGAAATCACTGGTCACTTTTGGACACAATGCAGTGTCATGGTAACTTTGAAAAAGGAGAAGTGCATGGATTGACATGTGCCCTTTAATATATTATTTTTCTCAACTGAAAATGTATTAATTGATCTTTCATAGCACCCTTTGGATCTGGAATAGTAATGTCACACCCATGGCAGAGCAGATCTTTTTACAAAGAACATCCCTTTCTGTCACTCCTATTTGCCTAGTTTTTTGGAAAAACTGGAGTTCTCACATACTCAGTTAAGATATTGAAGAATTTTTAGAAGCCTTATTAACTCATGGTTTTGCTTACAGGCCTGGGATGTTTCCTGTAATTGCATCCCTGACAGCAGTGAGTATGGGAGGAAGACTGATGAAGAGGCTTGATTTTTTAGTGCTTGATTTTGTGTCCTTAAGGACATCATTTCAGCACAGCTTCTATTTTTTTCATTCCTTTGAATGGGTGTGGGGCTGGAGTTGTATTTCCTTTGCCACATGTAGAAGTGACCCAACTTCCATGCTGTAACCTTTTTTATTATAGTTATCTTTCCATGGGACAGGGGCTGAATGCAAGACGAGTCGAGCACAAGTTGATTGTCCTGCTATCTCATTGTCTGCAGTACATAAATCTTGAAAAGTGTGCTTTGAATAGGAAAGGATACCAACTTAATGATACATTTACTCTAACTACAGCTGGCTGTGCACAGAATCCTAATGCCTGCTGCAGACTCTTCATGGTAACAGATGTTGCTCTCAGCTTATAAAGTAAGTTTATTGCATTAACTGCCTGTAAGCAGTTTACTCTCTAGAAGATTCATAGAGTAAATTAAAATTATCTAATTATTTGTTATCTAATTTAATAGAGAAATGGTCTTGATCTTCAGATATTACACATATATTATTATATTACAAGGCAGTATGGCAGAGGTCCCTTTCTGAGCTCTGAGCTTCTATGGAGTAAGAGGAGAAACTTGTACTCACACATAGACATACCTAGAGATGGGCTGCAACAGCCTTACCAATGAGAACCCACTGGGCTGTGCCTTTTATTTGTAGATATTTTGCTGTTCATCCCTGTTCCTCTGCCTGCTCACCTGTCACCAGGCAGAGCCCTGCTGCTCCCAGCAGCCCAGCTGGCCCCATAGAGCACTTTGCTGTGAGATTTCTGATGTTCCCCCTACCACAAGGTCCATCTCCTGCTGGGTTCCTTGTAGAGACTTTGCTTCAAGATGAGTCCAGCCTTTGTAGGCTTAGCTGATGGCTAAAACTGCATTTATTTACTAATATTTAACTAATTCTTCACACATAACAGATCTTTCTGCTTTCAAGCTAAAAAAGCTCCACCTCTCTCCTGCTCTCAGCCCCTGGCTCTTGAATTGAGGTGAAGAAGGCTGGGTCCATCTTTGGGAGTTGCTCTACAAACCATGATCGGTGTGGGGTGAGAGGGGGCTGGGTTTGGGGCAGAAAGTCCCACTTGCTTGATGGGGAGGACAAGCAAACCTTCTCCCTATTGTCATGCTAATATGTACATCTTATCTTGTGATTTTCTGAGTCAATGTGACAAATAGCTCATGATGATGTCACTCATTTCCCCAAGGATCTCTCAGCTCTCCAGCCAGCCTGCAGCAAGCTGCAAACAGTATTTCAAAATGAAAAATTGCAGGTGTTTTCTGGATGCCATCCAAAGGAAGGAGCGTGGACTTCAGGCAGAAATCAAATCAGACCACATGGAAAGATCTCCCTGAACACCCCAGACAGTCAACAGATGGTAGTTGTGACATTACGAGTCAACTTGTGCACCTGGGAAACCATGGCCAGGAGCAGCAGAAGTGTACATTTAAATTAAGTCTTCTATAAAATCTTTTAATAAGGAAGTGCTGAAACAGCAGAAATGCCTTGCCACAGACTTTGGTGCTGTAGGAGAAAATAAAGAACATTTTTTGCTGCATGCCATGTCCTGCTGCTAAATGTAATGATAATCCATATTATCTTTGATTATCTATCTATCTATCTATCTATCTATCTATCTATCTATCTATCTATCTATCTATCTATCTATCTATCTATC
>VZUI01032263.1:0-182729 GCA_013401135.1 Cettia cetti
TTTTCTTTTCTTTTCTTTTCTTTTCTTTTCTTTTCTTTTCTTTTCTTCTTTTCTTTTCTTTTCTTTTCTTTTCTTTTTTATTTTTTATTTTTTCTTTTGACAGCTTTCTGAAGCATCACTTGGTAGATTTTATTTGCTTGTGCTTTCCTCTCTTATATTTATTTCCACAAAACTATTAAAGCATTTAACTGCCATTTATACATTCATAAGTGTGTGAATAAAGTCCTGTTGTTGAGATCAACAGCTAGAGCTCTCCTGTGCACTGAAAGATGGGTGTTTTCAGAGAGAAAACAGATACTAACATCCTAAAGCTAAAAGCAATTCAGATATCTCATATTTTGGACAATTGGTTTGAATGTAAAAGTCCAGGAAGGAGTTTAGTAACTTTCTCATTAAGGCACCTGAACCAAATCCCAATGTCTGTGTGAGATGCCTTCAGTAAAGGACACAGGTGTTTGCCAGTGCTCATCAAAGCAGAGCAGGCTGGGGAATGCCACGCTGGCAGCTGTCCCGAGCTGGCCATGGGGCTGGAGCAGCACCCAGCTGTGGGAGCAGAGCATCCCCACCTGGGAACTCACCTTCCTCCGCAAGCCCACCAGCCTGGCCCCACAAAAGGGTCAGGGCAGGAGCTGCAGCTTGGGAACTCTCCTCTTCCTTGTGCTGGTGACGCTCTGAGATTCACAATGCTGGATCCAAACTTCCACAGTCCTGCAGCATTCCCAGCCTGCAGCCCCAGTGCTGCTCACTGCTGAGTAAATGCCAAACTTCCATCTTATAGGCATGTCCTGAGACTTAATTAATGCTTCTGAAGTATTTTAAAGCCCTCAGATGGCAAGCAGGCTAAAATATTGCCAGTCCCTGAGGAACTTTCCCCTTCAGGGAGGAATCCGGGTGTTTTATTTAATGAGCAGCAGTGTCTGAGGACTGTCTTGACTGATTATTTCTGAGGCAAAGCAGCAACACATTCACACGATGCTGCTGAATTTTAAATGGACTCCAGTTTATCGTGGAAATACAGCACGGGAGCAAGCACTCCCTTTTGTATTCCTGCAGCCAGCCTGGCCAGAGAACTCTCCCTCCAGGAACTGCTCCACAGGGGCAGAAAAGGCACCCATGGAGACCATTGCACCATGGTCCATTTGGGGAGGTCCTACCTCCTCTCCCTCAGGGAAAAATGGATGGAGCCAGGTGATTCACCTTTTCTGCAGGAATGTGTCTCACTCACCTTTTCTGCGTCTCTAAGTTAAACAGCATTGGCTGCTTTGGGCAGCATCTCTTCTCAGACCCTGGGAGTGCTGGGCAGCTCAGTGATGCTGATAAACAACTTTATGATAATGCAGATTATGTAAATGTACCAGTGTTCCTATCATTTCCTGGGAGCAAGTATTTTCTGGTGTGTGAGCAGGCTGCAGCATTCTACCTGCTGCTTTAAAAAAAAATGCTTTGCAGGAGCAGAACTGTCTTCAGAGGTTCTCTCGCCTGACACCTGAACTAGTGACTGTGAACACGACGTGCGCCATGTGAAGCCAAATAACCCTCCAGGAATTCTTTCTATTAAAATAATTGCTAGGGCAGGGGAATACTGCAAACAGCTGTGGTTCATCTCATAAACATATTCTCCTTCCTTTTGGAGCCTCAACCTCCAACTGATGCCAGAGCCTGTCAGCTGCAGGAGCAGTGGAACATATTTCCTTTGCAAAAATGAAACGATTTCTGTAGAATAAATCTGTTGTGCACAGACCTGAACTCCCCAGCGCGTGCTGCATATGCAAAAGGGAAAAGTGACAGTGTTTCACCCTGGAATGAGCTGAAGCGACAGTTCATCTGCTGAACACGCTGGCTGTGGAGCTGCCGTGTGGCAGCAGCCTAGCAACACTGACTGTGAGGAAAAAATCCCCCCAAATCAGTCCAGCACTGAATGGCATCACCTTGCCATGTAGTGCCCTTGCCCTGGCAGGGAAGCAGCTGTCCCATGTCACAGGATGTGCTGAGAAGAGGTTCCCTGCAAGCCCAGCATCCTCCTTTTGGCAGCCTGAGTAACTGGTGGCAAAGGGTTGAGCCGGGGGAGACAGGAGGGTGGGGGGGGCCCTGGGACCAGAGGGTCTTGAGGTCCCTGGGCTGGGGCAGTGAGCACTTCTGGGCTGTTGTTTGCTGCTACAGCAACCCAGGCAAGAGATGAGTCCCTGCCTCCAGTGATCCCCCGAAGTGGTGCCTGGAGTGGAGGGGAAGATGAAGTGGACCAGAGTAAACCCTGCCCTGCAGCTGTGGGGGGACAAGAAGGAAAAATCACAGAGGTCACTGCAACCTGTATGTGCCCCACGTTCATTGCTTGGTATCGCCTGACAAAGTCAAACCCTCTAACAGGCCCATCTATTTCTGTCAATCACATCAGAGTGGAGGAGATGAGCAGTGGATGCGGTCACTGACGACCCTGATGTGCTGGTGAGCTGTCACCAGCCCTTATGTCACAGTGGTGTTTCTGCCACCTGCCTGCAGGAAGGTGAGGGCTCTGCAGGGAGTGAGAGCAGTGCTCACCCAGCCCCACCATCCCCTGTCAGGCTGCTCAAACAGCCTGCACCGCATTTGCAAAATATTGTTAATCAAGAGACAAAGTTCAAGGCATATCCGGTTAAGTGGCAGCAAACACGCTGTAAAACCACTGTGCTGAGGCCACCTTCCTAATGAATGCAAAGTGTGAGCAATCAATCAGGGCCGGAGCGCAGCCAACGCTGGCACCGCCTCTGCAAATGCAAATTGAACGAACAATAATGAGTGTTATCTAATTAGTGCACACAGCTGCAACGGTACAGCCCTGTATAGGACATACCTTGTTAAATTTCATGGTATCTATCCCAGAGTGTCTGAGAAACTGATGGAGGTTTGCCATGTGCACACCTCGTACAGCACAGACAGGTAGATTCTTGGTGATAAACGTGTTATCCTCAGCAGGTGAGCTCTGGATTGAATAGTGCAAGGGTCTCCTTAAAAATCATCTTGTTAATGTTCAAATTAGCCAGCACAGTGCAGATTTTTGTGTGTGCGTGCTGTGGTCAGAGTGGTCAGACTGGGAATGGGACCTTGCTGTCAAGGGTCAGTCCTCAGTGAAGCTCCTCCTACAGCTGCAGCTCCAGCAGCTCTCACTGGGTTCAGAGGGTTCCGGGGAGGACAGGGAAGAAGTGTCTGGCACGGTGCTGTGGGAGCTGTCCAGGGGGTGACATCCATGGCTGGCTTTTTGGAGCTGGCAGTTTTAAGCAGTGTATTTCAGTCCTCTGCCAGCCATGGACCTCTGTCTTTGCAAACAAGCCTCCTCAGGAGCAAGCGTGTCTCCCTCCCCAAAAATCACAGGAGGGAATGCTGCCCATGCCGTCCCCAAACACTCCTCAGCAGCAACACCTGCCTCCTGGTGTGACCATGCAAGTGTCTTTTGCATCGTCCAGTCATCCTGGTGTTGGAAGCACTGGGTGTGAGATGATGCTGGGCAGCATACAATAAATTACTTCGGATTGACAGCTGAAAATTAATTTTCTGTGGGGCCACCCTCAATTCTCTCAACCAGTGCTTGAGCTGGATGGACACGCTGAGCATCGCAGGGCCTGGGAGCTTCTGAGCCACTTGTGACTCAGTCCCAGTTGTGTTCGTGTTGATTTGGTAGCTTGAAGCAGTTGAATCAGTAAAAATCCCATGGAAAAACTGTTTTCATCCCAGTAAACAGTTTAGCCTGGCTTCCCTGACCGTATTGAGACCAGAAAGCTCTGCCAGGCTCATGGCTGGGTGACTGGAGACCTGCCTTGGGACAGCCCCATCTAACGTCACCCAGGGCTGCACAGAGGGACCCAGAGAACGCCTGGAGACTGCGCATGTCCCAGGCACACACTCCCTGTGGAGCTGCTCCGACTGAGAATCAACTCCATGCATTCCTCTGGCTTCCACTTTACCTGCTTGGGGACTAGGAATGCATTTGGCAGCTGTTCTTGGCACCACGAGGAAGAACACCTGGGGACAAATTTTCCCATGTGACACTTTTATTCAAATCCATGTCAGGAATTTGGTGAAAGAAATATTTCAGACAATTATTTTGCCTTTGTTGCTTTTATGTTCAGCAATATCTGTTCTTCCTGTAAGATCCCTGGTGACACTGCAGGCGACGGTGGGATGGTGTTTAAATATTGATGTTTTAGCAGCTTATGGTTTTAATACAATTTAAATTATGCACATTTTTATTGGACTCATAGGTTCATCAGCAATTAGTCTCTCCCAGCTGCACAGGAGGGTGTTCAGCAGCTCTGTATTGATTTCTGCCTCAACCTCTGAATTTTAGTGACTGTCTGCATCTTAGTGCCTTGGCAAGGTAAACAAATCCACAGGCCTATATTCGAGAGCTGCTGGTTAGTGGCCATAAATGTGTAATCAACAACTCAGTATCCTTGGAATTAGATCTTCTTAACAATCATTAGTTTCATCCCTTGCCGCTCTAATAAACCTCTTGGTAGTAGGCCAGAGCCAATTATACTTGTGCTCGGAAAATTATAAAAGAAGGAGAAAAAGTCTGTGTTGCCACAAATGAGGCCCAAACCTGCAAGATGTGCAGGACTCATCTGTTGTTTATTGGAGGTTAAACATTGAGTATTGGAGACAACATTAGGGAAATCTGTGTTTATTTTGCACAGTATGGATTCTTCCACCTGATGCCAAGCTGGCATCAGTGCACAAGTCCCGCAGCCCCTTTCACATTCCTTCTGTGGGCTCTGCAGACCAGAGCCACCTGCCCAGCACCACCCAAGGTCATGTTGTGAGAGCTGCAGTGAATTAACATTGATTCAAAGATGTTTTGGGGAAGGATCCCTGGCCAGTGATGCACTGCAGTGTTCAGGAGGAGGATGGCTGTCATGATACAGTGACAAAATTACTTTTTTATCTTTTGAGTGTGACAGGGAACTGCTCAGCCTGGGGGTCCAGAGGCTGGCTTTTCATTTCCCTCTCCCTTCTGCAGCCCTGGGCAGCTCATGGAACATCCCTGGGGACCAACTCTCTGCTTCTGTGCATCTCGGTCCTCTGGGATAAGCCTTGGGGAAGAGCTTGGAGGCCCGGAGTTCTCCCTATGTTCTTCTTTTGTTCCCAGTGCAATGGGATATAAGAGATAAACTCCCCTGTATCACTAAGTTTTTGTTTACATTTGGTCTCTGTTCATTCAGTGAGACTTTTGCAAGATGCAGTGAGAAGAAAACATGCACCTGCACCAAGTACAGTGGTTGTGTGGACTCTTGCTAAAGAAAATCATTAATAACAGATCCACACATCCTTCTCCAGATGGTTCTTATGCCATCCTGCACAAGACACCTTTTCTTGAGAGAGGTGATAAGTTTCTAGGATGTGACATCAGCTTTACAGTCAAGCTGCTGGCATTAGAAGAGAATGGGAATGTAAACCATAAAAATAACAGATGGGAGGCAGATGTGATAAAATGGAAGCACAGGCAAATTATAAAACCATTCAAACTGCTCATGCAGATAAAATCAGGAAACAAAATCACATCTGATATCACAAGGACTGGGTGTATGTTTGAGAAAAAAATGTTTGACTTTGCTGTTTGTTAGTGCTATTAGTGGTGGAGGTGCTCAAGTTCAAAGTCCTGAAGGAGAAGCAGGGATTTCTGCTGCAAGGAAACTTGGGCTGTGGCACCTTCATTTGTTGCTGAGAAGCATTTTTGCTGTAGAGGCTTTAAGAGGATGTTTTTTTCTCAACCCACACTGCAAATGTTAATGTTCATCTTGTGCCAGTGCAATTACTTTATTGCAGTAATAAAATATCATCCAAATAATTGAAAAAACACGAAGGGAAAAATACCCCTCAAACACCCAAAGGGCAGATGGACATGAAATGGAAACACAAAATAATGCTGGGATCTTTTGGAGCTCTACTGGGTGTGTGACAAGATCCTGCAGGGACAGTGCTGAGGTAGCACAGTGGCAATGCTCAGAGCCTGGGGGAGCAGGGACAAGGGGGCACCACAGAGGCTCTGCTAAGATGATTTTCAAAAACCCAAACAAAAGACCTGTTACATTGGAGCATCTAAAATCACCCAGCCAGTACCCTGTCTCCAGCGGAAACTGGACAGATCTGTGCCTACAAATCAGGCTCGCTGTGTCCAGTAATTAGCAGATTGCCAACTTCCTGAGCCATGAGTTGTGTTGGGAACAAGGGGCTTAATAGCCACAGATTAAGTTTCTCTGAATTAATTGGATCTCTTTTTGAACCCATTTATCCTCCTGGCCGTCACATGTCTCACCATTTAATTACACAGTGCCTGGGGACCTCAGGGGCTCCCCTACCCATTGCACCAAGCATAAGGAGCAGACATCCAGAGTCTCACCTTCTTCATACCACTTACACAAATCTCACTGCAGGTTTCCACAGCATCTGATGCTTATTAAAGCCTCATTTTCTGAGCACACAGGACTGGGAGTCTGGTTTACTTTTCTTAATGAGTTTTTAATTTTTTCTTCTTTTATATGCCCAAAGAAGAGGGATGAGGTCTGAGTATGATCTGAAACCTCTGTTTAGAAGGTAAACAAAGACCCTCTCTGTTCTCAATGATTGGCTCTATTACTCTAAATTCACTAACTCTTCCTGATACAGGACTTCCTTTGGGATCACAGATTTGGAATATCCTCTGATACACAGATCACAGCAGTGAAGTGGGTGCTGTAGCCAGGCAGTGTGTCTTACTCTGCACTGGATGTGATTAGAAATGTAGTTTCAAACACAAATGGGGAAAGTATGATAATGGAGGAGGAAGGAAGGAGGAAGAAGGTTAGAAGACTGAACTTTTCAAAATGCTCATGACCTCTTATAGATTTTATGCAATGATATTCTTATTTATAACAGCATCAAGTCTGAGTTAGGCTTTTTCTACCAGTATTTATGATGATGCAGGCAATTTGATGAGTCTTTGTCCTGTAGAGCAAATGAGTGATTGAAGTTTTCAGTAACCTTATGTCTCAGGAGTTCTACTTTTCCCTCTGGGAAGCCTAGCAGGAGAAGCCATTGGCCTCTTTGCAGCACCAGGGGGTTGAATTTGTTTGTTGGTTGGTATGGGGCTTTTTTTGATTGGGATTACAAGGCTAATACCTAGCCTTTTATCAGAAATCCATAGTTTTCTGGGGTTCTTAAAACATTTCAGTGTATTTTACATTTAAATAGAAATGAGGCCTCCTTGAAATAAACTAATTCTGGTTGGCTTTGCACATTGATGATTAAAGAAAGAACGTGGTTCCATTTTTTTTTGTCTCATTCTGAGCAATATCTCATTAGATTTGCATTTTATTTCTTTCCATATCCATCATGATTTGTGTCAGCAGAATGGTTACATAGATGGACAGCCTATTATCAACTTTAAGTGAGGAAACAGAACACAAGAATGGTTACTAAAAAAAGGGAAAGGTAATTAACACTGGGTGCCAGAATATAAGTGAAGCTTGACATTTCCATTTTGCTAATCCAAATTAACCCTCGTCTTAATGTCACAGAGTGCAGGAGGGGATTCTGGGCCTCTGCTGCTGTTTCTGCATCCCCCAGTGCTGCATGTCCTGGTGTGGCACAGCAGTGCCCAGCAGTGCCCAGCAGTGCCCAGCAGTGCCCAGCAGTGCCCAGCACGGCTTCAGCTGCTGCTCTGGTGGGAGCTGAGAGAAACATGGAACTGCTGCAGGGCTCCTACACCCAACCAGAGCTGCAGAGCAGGAGCAGTGGATCACCCACAGTGGAAGCTGCTGGTCACTCCAGAATTCACAATTTCTTTCCAGTGCACTCTGCTGTCCCCTCCTCCATTCTCTGCTCTGAATGTGGTATGTCTGCAAAGTAATTGTGCTCCATTAGTTGATATATGAAGTGGGAGTGGGAGGGAGGGTCAGGGAGGATGAATTAAAATGAATTGAGAATCTTTTTGTGAAGAGAAAAGAGGACTGGAGGGAGCCATGATAACTCCTTACAAATACTTAGAGGGACATTATGAAGAGGACAGAGACCAATTACTCTCATTAGTCAGTGCAAGCAGAACAAGAAGTAATGCTGTGTGCTGCTGAAGGGAAACCTGGATTGTGATGGAAACGTTCTAAGGGTAACACCACAGAAGGAGTCATCAGGGGATGGTTTGTCCTGGCCTTGGCTGAAGAACCTGGTCTAGAGTTCAGGCAACTGGCATGCAGACTTCCAGGTAATTCACCAGTACATTAGGTGTAAGTTTTTGCTGTTTTCATGTCTGCCCTGCATATATTCCTATTCAATAATGGACATATTTCTTGTTTTCTTATCAACCCTCAATATCTGAGGTGACACCTTAGGAGCCCACCTGCAGTTTGCTGCTCCTTTTGATCATACACTTCTCATGGAAATGGGAGGGAAAAGGAGAAAACCTGGGAGGAACCTGAGTGGGCATCGGGGAGTGTATTAGCATTTGATGAACTGGGCACAAGAATCACTCAGGAAATGAAAAGCAGGATGATATTTTGAGGTGATAAAACATTAAAGTATGAAACTTGCATTTGACTCAGATCCAGCCTCAATTTTTCCTTTTTAAGCTGCAGTTTAGGAAAAGCTGAACCCTTGCCAGTGACAAGTGCAGGCTCTGGACTCTTGCAAAAGGGAGAGGGAATTAAATTATGTTAGTTGGTGATGAAAAGACATGAGAAATGCAGAAAGAGGACAAAGGAAAAAGGTAACCATGGAGGCAAAACAAAAAAGTACTAGAATTTCCTTACACAATGTGTTAATTAGGGCAATGTAGTGATTTTCAAGGTGACTCAAAGCTCACTCAAAGCCTGGCTGAAGAGGCCAGGCAAGGTCTGTGCCCTGGGGGCCCTGGACATGGTGCAGGGTGATGGTACTGGTGTGTACCAGTGCCCTGCTCTTGGGTGAAGCCTCAGCTTTCCATTGGTAAAGTTATAAACCTTTTGCTTTCTTGGGTTTTTGTTTGGTTGTTATTATTTTCCTGTGGCCTTTTCCTACGGTTGGAAACACACCCAAAGAGGGTGTAAAGCCTGATGCAAAGGCAACACTTGTTTGATAAATCAAATACTCTAAATGCCATGTACCCCAGAAGCCTGGGGTGGTTGGTTGGTGCTGATTTTCCTGTTCTCTCTGTGTGTACGTGGTTCAGTGGTAAGAAGCAGTGTTACACACAAACGGGGAGCAGCACCCTGCGTTCCCCATGTCCAAGCCCCGTGGTCCCTCCCTGCTGGGGCATCATCTGGGTCCTATTTGTTCTCATTCATTCAGCCTCTTGAGCAGAATGATCCCCCGAGTAGGCAATGGTTCAATCACTGATTGTCTCTCATTCCCTTTCATAGCTCTTATTGGAGGTACAGCTGTCACTACATCCATTCAGGGGAAAGATATGATCAAAGGGAGAAAGACAGGAAAACACCATTTAAGAAATAAATGCAAAGTTATGATGCCTCTGTTTGCCTGAGAAAGAGAGATTTTTATGCAGCTTTTGGCATTTACAAATCCTTTGTGAAAAGGTCACCCTGTAGTTGGAATCTTATTAATACAGAAGAACGGCCCAGAAAATGTCATGTCTTTTTACCCTGATATTTACCCAGAGAGGAGTGACTCAGCACCTGCAGCTCCTCCGGCAGGACGGTGCTAACGAGCAGCATCCCGACGGGATGCGCGGGTTCGGCAGGCGGTGACAGTGCCACCACTGCCAGCGACCCCGGGAGCAGAGGGTCTGTGTGCACACCCTGCACCCCTCTGACTGCAGAGAGGCAGCGAGCTAACTGCCCGCTGTATGCAATGTGCATATATGCGGCAAAAAAAACCACCAACAACAAAAACAACACCCCCCCCCCCAAAAAAAAAAAAAAAGCATATAACTGTTCTAGAAACACACACACGTTTTCTATGGTTATGGGTGTAAACGCACCCGGCAGGACGTGGGGATGGAGTCTGTGCAAATAAAGGCTCAGAGCTCTCAGGGTTCAGGCTGTGAGGGCAGCGTGTGGTGCTGCCAGGGGAAGGCAGAGTACACAGTGAAAAAGACACGATAAATACTTTTCCTCTGGAAAATCACTAAGAAAAAGTTTGTCTGTCATCTGCAGTTTATGGTTCAATCTTTAATCTACTGCTTTTAGTTAGGTTTGTGTTCAGTTCCTTCAAGGGAATTTTCTTTCAGTTTGCCTTAGTGGTGACTCATTTTACCTTTAATATGTTTTGGCAGAACTGAGGTGTTTATTTTAGCAGGGTAGTGAAAACAGTTTTGAGTGTGTTAGCGATCACTGCGACTCCTGCCGTGTCGCCGTGTGTTTAATGCCCTGGCTCGGGCTGCCCCACAGAGCTCTGAGCACACACAATCCATCACCATCACAACTCACCCTGTACACAATTTCTTCATTTTTAATAACTTGCACAGTGAAATATTTTGCCAGTTCTGACATGTCGCAGATTCATGCTGAATGGAGCTGGCTTGTTCAGCATTTTCTAACCCATTACAATGTTTTCATTTTACTTTTCTCTTTACTCGACAATGCAAGAGCTCAAAATGGTGTTTATAACACAGAACAACTGTGATACACCATCTCTGACTGGGGAAGTTCTCAATACTCACTGCTTCTTTCATTTTGATTTCCTGTGGGATTTATGGTTCCCACTGCCCTGTGCTGTGACCCAAACACTGCTTTCCTCTCAGGATACAGATCTAGCATGAGCACTCATGAAATCCCACGTTCTCTCTTGGTTATTCATGCATCACTGCTCACCCACAAGCTGACTAAATTCTGCAAAGTCATGGGCAGGAGTCTCTGGTGCTCACCTCCACAGCCAGCATCATGCCAGTGAAAGATTTTACAGAAATGTAATTGCATTCCACGCTGAAATACCCCTAGTCTGGGTTTTTAGAACCACACCCAATTCTTTAACAGGTGCATTTCCCTTCCACTGGAGCTGTACAGACTGAGTACCCCATTACTCCTCCTTTCCCCTTGCCCCCTTTTCCCCCAGCCCACCTCGGGTGTATCCCACTATTGCCGTCCTGGTCCTCAGGCTCTGCTGCTCAGTGGGGATCTGCTGTCGCTGCTGCTGCCACTCGTGATTGTACCTGAAACCACAAAGGAAAATTGACAGCAAGCAAACCAACGGCTTCTGAACCAAGCTATAGAGCCCCAAGTGAAGGTCACCCACCCCCCTGAGAGAGGGCTATTAATGCAGATATTTGTAAAGTCTTCTGTGAGCACTGTGAGGATGAACGGTGACAGCTCATGCCCACGTGCCTGTGTACACACACATGCAGACCCCTGTATGGTGGAACAGTATGCCAAAGAAATTATGTTTCACATAATTTCTAGTGTCATCTTTGATTAATTTGCATTTCTTTTCTCATTATGGCTCATCCTCCATTTCAAAGGTGTCCTTCCAACCAGAACATGGGAAGAGGACCAAGAAGTGACAGACAGCAAGGAATAATCTTAAGGCAAAGCCCAGGAAAGCCATTCCCACTGCCACATCTCTGGTTTAGCACTCCCACCCCCATCCCACATCACCCCTTCCCACAGCGTTTCCTCTCTGGAGAATTTGTTTTCCCAGAACTCATTTGTAGTGTCCCAATGGCCACAGATTTCCCTGTTACCCTTATCAGTCAAGGAACAAAGTAATGCCTAAATCAGTGAGATTAGCTGTGGGTCATTTGACAGCTACACAGAGCCACAATATGCAGAATTACAAACAGCCAAGTGCCATTTATCCACCTTCTCAGCACCCTCAGCACAGTGTGATGTGTCTGGGCTACTCTGTGTTGGAGAAGCAAATCCCTTACTGCCCACAGCTCAGGCATCAGCCATGAACTGGCTGCAGGATGTGTCCCCAGTGCTGCGACCCCTTGCTCTCCCCCTGCAGAGAGTGGCCACTCTGCAGGGGCACCGAGGACACCTCTGCCATTGTGGAGTAAATCACAGCTCCACTGGCTACAATATCATTAAAATAGCTTGAGAACATCATAAACAGAACTCATCTGGGGAGATATTTCATCTCAAACTTTGATGATGAGGTCAGCACTGCTCAAACACATCCTTCAGCTACAAGTCAGCCCTTTCTGCGCATCTATTTTGAGATATCCATACCCCATTTATTAACCCCTGAAACAGTCACAAGACCCTCTGGACTCCTGTATCTCCCTAAAATCCTCCCAAAACTGTTGTCTCTGGTGGCTTAGGTGGGTGCTCAGAAAATGAGCACTCACCTTTTGGCTCACATGTGAATTGTAACACACAGACACAGTTTAGTCTTTGCCTAAAACAGAATTAAGCATTATGCAACCCACTGAGTGACATGTTTTGTCCCATGAGAGATTTGCTTCAGAAACACAAAGACAGAAAAATACTCATCTGTTATTATCATACCAGTTTTTAATCAGCTGGGAAATGCTACTTCTTCCCCAAAATGAGCAGGCTGGATGGAACCAATGATCTACCTCTGCCTCCCCAACACCTCTTCCTTTTCCCATGGAAATTTTCCATTTTAATTAGATTCCTTTATTATCACCCTCTTTTCTAGCACATATTTTTTTGCTGTTAAACTTTTTTCTCTCTACACATCTATTTTTCATTTTCTTCAATTGCCAAGAGCCACAGCATGTGTATGTGTGTCTATGCTGGGGGAAGGAGAAGAAAGAGATAAGAAAAGAATTAAAAAAGAGAAAAGATGGGGAAAATTAATCTGATAATTGTTGGAAAGAATTTTTGTCAGCAGCAAAAGTGCTGACAAGGCACGTTCATGAAACCAGAAAGTTTTCCTGTTTGCCAGGATGGAGGTTACACCCACAGTCCCTTCTCCACCCTGGCTGCACCCCAAAAGTGTAAGGAGAAGACAAGCCCTCGCTGCCTGTCACAGCCACTGCTCTGCCTTAAGGACTTTATATAGAGAGCAAAGCAAACAGAAACAAGTAATTTCTGATTTCTAAGGCACTCTCAGCTCACTGATAGCTCTGGCCCATGCTGCTGAGGAGAGGAACGTCCATGAACAGTGTGGGACTGCCAGCCCCCGGCCATGTGGTGTGCTGTGGGAAGCGCTGATTTGTGTCTTTCATTGATGCATGTTAATGCTTACATTTGCATTCCAGCTCCGATGAAAAATTTATGACTGTTAAACTTCTGTATGTCATAATTAAACACAAACAATAATTTCCAAATAACTGTTTACCATGCTGCATATTCAATTGTGCAATCAATCTCAGTGACTCTTTTTCCTTGCAAATGAAGGGAGGCGGGCTGTACCCGCCGCGATGGGCTCGCACCACAGCCCGTGGAGGATGGAGAGTCAGTCTGACATTTCAGGAGAGAGCAGTCACACGTGGAATAAATAGATTGAAGCCCTGTCATTCTCAAATAGATGCCACCTCCTCCTGCTATTTGTTTGGAGGAAGCCTTCCAGAGAGATGGATGGGGCAACTGCTGTGCAAACATTAATCTTAATGCAGAGAGAGAGGGAAGCAGCTGCTTGCAGAGTTCTGCCAAGGGCCCTAAGAGCTGCAAGGACAGTGTGTGAGGTGGTCCCAGCCCTGCCACGAGCAGCAGCCGCACAGCCAGGACCTGCTGTGGGAGGAGACAGGGACCAAGTGACCTACAGAAACCCCCCACGCTTGTTACAAGCTCTAACAACAAGCAGGCAAGGGGATGTGCAGGGAAAGCTCCACTGAGAACCAGCAGAGGAAAAAGACCTTGTTTGGCATGAGGATCAGGTCCTGCCAGTGGCCCTGTCCCTGGGCATTCCTGTCCTTGTCACCTCAGGTGGCTTTGCTGGCAGTGCCCAGGGTGGCCAGTGAGGAACCAGGGGTTCTGTGGGAGTTGGGGAGTTGTTCATGCTGAGTCAGTGGCACTGTTAGCCATGTATTGTGGGGATTCAGAGCAGCCTGCTTCCTTTGTGGCATAAAACCCGAAATGGTGACCTGCCAAAGGGTGTTGATCGGTGAAGGCCTCACAGGGAACTGCATTTGTCCTGGAAATAAGGAGAATAACAGACATAATGGAGTTCAGCGATGCAATACAAATAACAGTGTCCTTTTACATTACTAACAACACACACCGTGCTGTCTGGATCCCTGCTCTCCTGAGGACACCAGTAGGAAGCTCTTTGTAAATAGGCTATCTCTCCCAAAGAGTGCATTAATCACCCTTTGTCAGTGCAGCCTCAGGGAGTAAGGACAGTGCTGGTGGCAGGAAGACCTCTCTCCCAACCTGAGCTGTGTGGGGACTGGCCACAAGCCCACACCCTCTCCATGGCTGAGGCTGAGAGTGCAGCACCTTCCTCTGCCACATCCATGGAGATGCCACCTGTGTCAGGAGAGCTGGTGTCACAGCAGCTCTGGGGCTGCAGACAGGGGTCACAACCCCCCTGGAGGGCTTGCAGAGGGGCTGTGAAGAGCAAGAGGGCATGGAGAAGACCTCTTTGCAGCCCCTGAGCTCTGCTGCCTCTATGAGCAGGTGTCAAGGAGTCTGAAGTGTACTTGTTAGCTCAAGAGCTTTCTAATGGATTCTGAAGGATTTCTCCTCTAAACTGTGGGTTTATAATGTCCCCAGGTCGGTTCTAGTGACGGAAGTTATTCCACCCAGAGATTTTGTGAAGTTGAATACAGAACCAGACTGGGTCCTCAAAGATGGTTTCTGTAACTCCAGACCCTGCTCATGCAGAGAAGGACAGGGCTGGCACCACATGAACCCTCCCCAGTCCCCCTGCCAGCAGGGCCAGGTGTGCCCCATGCAGCAGCCAACAGGGGCATCTTCCATGAGATCGTGTGTGCTCAGCCCTTGCCATGGCCAGAAGATTTCAGCTCTCTGGGCTGTCATCTTGCTGGCTTTCATAAGGACTGATTCCCTAATTAAATTAAATTCTTTAGCAGTATTTAACATTGCCTATGCAACATTATTTTTTGTGCTAGCATGATCAGTGCCATATTCACACTTGTTTACTTTCAGGGTGTTAACCCAAACTCTGTTGCAAACACGTTATCACAGGTCAAAAGCAAAACATAAAAATCAACAAAAATATTTTTATCATGAAGATTTACAGTTTTACAGTAAACGTGATGAGAGAAAGAATGTCTTGAGAGCAAGAGAGGCTGTAGGAGGGCCCTGCTGCTCTGACTTGTCATCCCACAGGGGAGCTGCTCTTGCAGCCACATCCAGCAGCAAACCCTACCTGGGGGTTTAACTAACCCCAGAACATTTTGTCTTCCCTTCTGGCTGAGCCCCGTGTCCTGCCTGGGCAGGGTGAAAAGTTTAAGGGAAGAAAAAAGGCTCTGAAAGGCACAGGAACCCTCACTTTGGACTGCACAGATTCAAAGTGCTCCCACTGGGACCTCAGAACTGTGTCAAACAAATGCAACCTATTATCTCTTTCCCTGTCTTCAGTCCCTAACAAAGTTGTTTCCATTATTGGGGAAACCCCTGGAGAAGTGTTAGCCTTCTAAGTAGCCCTTGAAAGTGGAATCAAATTAGGGAAGTGAGCAGACAACAGAGCAGAGCAAACAGACTTCATTTTCTATCTATCAGGTTCTATTAGTTTCACGGACAGGTCTCTATCACAGCCATGGCCTGTCTGTGGTCAGAGCACACCCAACAGATTGGAATGGAAACCTGTCTGCTGATGCTGTCACTGGATTGAGCTCTAAGGCCCAGCTGGGCAAGGGGCACTGCAATCCATCAGTCTTAGAGACATTCCTCCTCAGTCCTGTAGGCAAAGCTCTGCGCTGCTCACTGGCTTACAAACAGCTTGACGCACAGACCTCTGATGTGCATCCCGGTGAGATCAAACTGCTGCTGAAAAGGTTCTTTGTGCCCTGCTCCTCCACACATCTGCAAACCCCTTTTACCCACCAGACTCTTTTCCAGCATCTGTTACACTTCACGGGCAAACTGCTTTAACCCCACAGCAGGAGCTCCCCCAGCCCTGGCAGTGGTGGGATGCAGACTCCAGTCACCCCCAACAGCCCTCATAGCTACAGAGGAAGCACCACCAGGAAGTGAGGGAAAGAAAATTTATTTTGTAATTGCTAACAAGCCCCATATTTCCTTGCTAGCACATAAACAAAGGAATTTGGCTCTCTTGCTGCATTAATACCACTTGTGAAAACTAACTTGGGAGGCTGGATGTTTTTTCCAGGGTAAGGAGATGTTCCAATTACCGGTAAATTGCCAGCACTTGGAACAACGCTGCATATTAATTCAAAGCAAGTGAATGTTCATTGAATTACCCAGAAGAGTAAACAGCTTTTTGTGGGGTGTGTAAATAATCCCAGGGTAGTAAAGAAATTGGGAAAAGAAATTTTAAAAATTAATTTTCTCTGCCTGGGCAGAGAAAAAAAAAAATCAAAGGAAGTGAGTAAAAGAAAGGGTTATCAGTGAAAAGGTTATTTTGGTTGTTACAAGCTGGGTCATGTATTTGTGATTGGAAGGGGCAGCTGCAGGCCCCACATCACACCAGCTCTGCACAGAGACTTTCCTGGGACAGGAGAACATGAGCAGCCCCATCCCTGCCCCACAGGCCCTGTGGCTGCCCCAGGCTCCCCCATGGCAGGAGGAACGTGGACCAAATGCTGTGGGAGGCAGAAGAGGATCCAGAGGTTACTCTACTTTCCACCTGAACCAAACCCCGATGCCTCTCCAGCTCAGTGCCCATTACAGTCACCACTAAGGAACAAAGGTTTAATAAATGCACGTGGCTTCAGGGGGTTTTCCACCATTTTCTTTTTTTTCCAACTCAGCTCCCTCATCACTGAGCTAATGCACTAATGGACACTTACCATTACCTAACTTCTGACCTAATGGGCATAGCAAATAAGTGAAAGGCTCATAAAATCAAATTTACTGAGCACCATTCCTCTTACTGTCCATTAACTGAAACTATTTATCAGGTTAAGCAGATCCAGGCTATGGAGCTATATTCATCTTGTATTAATGCTGTTACATGGACATTTCAGCATCCTGGGCTCTCCAGCAGTTGCAGGAAGTGTTGTAAGGCCAAGCTCTCACTCCTGGCAGTGATTTCAGAACCACAAGGGGAGCACCAGCCCTGCCAGGTGGGTGGGCTTCTCTTCCTTAAGGCATGAAGGAGCTCCAGTCAGCTGGCTGCTGCAACATTCCCAGGAACAGGAAAGTGCTGTTAACCTTGATGACAGTGTCTGGTTTATAAAAACAAAAACTAGAGACAGATTAGATGAACTTTACTTTCATGTATATATATTTAAAGGGATTTTCCTTCCTAAGTTACTTTTTTTCTTTCTAAACTCCCACGGCCCCAGTACAGCCAGTCAATATGCCATTACAATCATTTTGGGACCAGTAAGCTTTGATAAATAGCATTTGCCCTGTGGATTTGAAACCATTTGAACCACAGTAAGCCTTGAAGATAACTTCAAAATGTATTTTTATTTCTCAATAATTTCTTGAGAACCATTAAAAGAAATGAAAACTCTGCATCCTGGACAGACATAGGCTGGTAAAGCACTGTGAGGAGGGAAAATATATTGTCAATACTTAGGAAAGGGTCTCAGGAGTGTCCCCAAAGCACAGTTTTGCTAGCAGAGGAGACAGCTGCAGCTCTCCTGTTCCCATGTCTGTACCCCATTGCCACCCCAGAGCCTTGCCCTGCACCTTTGGATGCTGCTGGTCCCTGCTGCTGGCACAGGTGGGGGTGCTGCAACCACAAAGCACAAGCAGCTGCTTGTGGTGGTGGTTTCATGCTTAAAATGGTGTTTGGTCCCCAGAAACCCAGTCCTTCCTCTCCTTTCTCCTACTAACCATCCATTTGACTGTTTTCTAAAACAAAACAGCAGCTTCATTGCATTCAAGTAATGACATTTCAGGCTTAAAAGCCATGCTGTGCACACAATTTACAATGAATCAAACAGCCTCTAATGTCTCCTGACCTACTTCTGAGATCCTTCACTGTATCTGCTTAGGATAAAACCCTTGCCGGGATTAAAGCATTCATGGCATATGTCCAAAGGTCAGAAAAAGCCATGCTGGAACCACAAACCAAGAAAACCGCTCCTGGCAGTTTCAGGGTAGTATTTTACCTTCAGAACAGGAAAAAACTTATTAAAACTGTGGATTATCACACCCGTGGGAAGAGCTGGAGCCTCTCATTGCAGAGTGGTGCCTCCTGAGCCAAAGAAAAATTAGGATCTGTTTTTGCTCTTAAATAACTTGATTTTCTTCAGTATTTATGCTATAAATGAGAATTAAGTAGTAAAATTATTGAGGCCAATAAACAATTAAATGCCTGGATTTCCATTTTCTCAGCTGTGGGTTGGTTTGGTCTCCAGCACAGGTGGCACTTTTCAGTGGAGCACCAAATGCATTTGGAACATTTCTCAAGCATTCCCAGCTGGCAGCAGAGTGAGCTTGGTTCTGAAGGCCACAGTGGTACCAGCTGTGACCAGGAGCCAGACCCTGGAGAAGTGACAGGGATGCACAGTCCCACCCATGAGATGCTCTGAGCAACACATGGGAATGAATTCTGAGTGGAATTGCCCCATTTCTTCTGAGTCCCTCTCTGTGCCAAGAGTGGCTGAAGCCAAGTGTGGTGTCCCTGTGAAATGAGGGTGGGGTGACCCTGTCACCCTGTGCCATGGCAGTGTTCCAGGGTGATGTCCAAGTCACAGCAGGGCCCGGCAATGCCAGCCCAGCCACTGGCCCCCAACAGCTGCCTGAGGCTCCGTGTGGCCCCCAGGCACTGCTGCAGCTGGTTACTGGGGTTAATGACAGTGAAGTGAGGAGCAGGAGTACAGTGTGAGTTGGTTTTCAGTTAATTTAGCAGATGATGTCAGCTGTGCAGGCTCAGGCTATTTCTATTCCCCCCATTAACCTCAGCTCTGACATACCGTGCCACTGCACTTCGGGGACCATCCATCAATTCCCAACTCTCAGTGACACTGCTTCTATTTCACTGATGGTGACTGAAGAAAAAATCCATTGTTTCTGCAGGATCAGGCCTCCAGGAACCCATAGTGCTGCTGGAAAGGGGGATTCAGACACTGGTGCTTGGCCCTTTCAGCTGGGCCAATATCTGAACCAATGCCTGCTGTGAGTGGACACCAGGCAGTTGGGAAGGTCTCTTGCAGACGAGCTGAAAAACTGCTGTCTCAAGTCCTCAGGGTCTCTGAGAATTTGATTATTTGTGTTTAATTATTTTTGTCAGAGATGGGCAACTCTAAGTCTTAGAGTTCTACTTAAAATCTTGGCACTTTCTTGCATACTGAATTTCTGTTCCAGCAGGAATAGGACTTTCAGTCTGAATCCCCTGTACTGTCAGCAAAAGATGACACAAGATATGTCATGTGGGACAAATCTTTCTGATTTTTCAGAGGAGGTTTTATTATTTCAATTTTCTCATGTTCTGGAGATGAAAAATAAGTCCCATACAAGGAGTTCGCTGGAAGAGCAAAATTTTCGATTACTTCAAAGGCTCTGTTTGAACAAAATATAATTTCACTTGAGCCTGACTCGTGGAAAGCATCAGAAAAGTGAAACATTCAATTCTGAAAACACAAACAGGCATTCCTCCTTGAACATCTCAGAATGAGGCTGGAATGCTGGCCCCTTCCCAAAGTGGTTTTTTCCTTCCAAGTTGTCCCTAGAATACACGTTTTGTTGGAACTCTGTGGCCTCAAACACCATGCAGTTACAATGATGCCACGGTTAAGAGCTGTGTTTCACAGGAAGTCAGCCCATCCATATCTGGGCAATTCAGCCCTTATTACTTATTTATGAGAGTTAATTTCATGTGCTGGCATTTCACACGCCATATGGAGGAGCGGCTGCCCGAGCCAAGCTGCAGGCAGCTCTCAGCTGCCTTTTATTTTTTGTTGTTGTTTTAAATAGTACTTCTCGTGACTGAAGCAAGGTTAATCACCAGTTTTACTAAGAAAAAATTACTTCTTGAGAAACCCCAAATCCTCACCTCCCAGGCCTGATTATGCCACAGAGAGCTGGTGTGCCTCAGCCAGGGCTGTGGCTGCCTGGTGCCCCAGGATTTGCACACAGATTGGCTGGGTAGGTACAGTTACAGATAATCAGATGTTGGGTATGTGCAGCCACATCTATTAATTTTCCTCCTGGTGTTTGCTCATTGATGATGATTGAGAGGGGAACAGTCCAGAGTGATTTGCCATCACAGCCTGCACACTGCACACCCGGCAGCTCAGTCCCTCCTGCTGTGTCCTGTGCTGCTGCTATTGCTGAGAAACCTTTCCTCACCAGTACCTGCTCTTCAACTTGGAGTCTTTGTCACTTTTGGGGCACTTTTTGTAAGGGTATCAAGGCCCAGGTTTGACCAGAAACTCTTACTGTGTAAACAAAACTAGACTTGTGCAGACTGGGGATTTGCATTGCTTCAGCTGCCCACTAAGCTGATCCCTGACATCCATCCAGACAAAAATATACATCCAAAAATATACAGCTATTTTCAGTATTACTTCTTTTCAGATGAGGTATGTCTCCAAAGATAGCACTGAGATAGATTCCCAGGAAGGTTGTGGCACTTCTGGTATTTGCTGTATGAGAATGACATTCATGATAAGAAAGATCGAAGACATGTGGAGCAGTAATGATGGAAATAACACTTCACTGGGGATAGTGAAATTATATAAGGAAATGAAAGCTGAAATGGAGGAAGGGCACCATGGCAGTTGGGAAGCAGAGGAGTAGCAGTGCTGAGGTGGGCTCAGGGAGTAGCTTTTGTCTGGGGTGGGATGAGCAAGAGAACAGCCCTGGCTGTTGGGCACTGAAGGAGCCTCGAGTGAACCCCCAGGGTCTGAGCATGTGGGTACAATAATCACAGCCACCTGGTTTCCCCCATGCATCCTTCTCCATCACAGCACCAATTCCCTCTCCTTTTTCCCACATAAATCTCTTCTCTCCTGGGGATTTCCATGGCTAGTGGATCCTACACAAACTTGTTTGTTTTCTTCATTTATGAGGCATCTTTGATCTATCTGTGAAATGCTACAAACACTGTAATAGAAAACTGTTCTCATTACAGTCTGAAATTAAAATTTAGTAGAAGATGCACAAAGCAAAATAAACTTTCAATTAAAATCTAAACACTGTACTGAGAAAGAAAACTGGAGGGAGCTCCTAGGTTTCTTTGCATTAAAAATGCCTGAGATTTAATTTCACTGTGACATCTCCTTGGAATTACACCGCTAATTGATCAAATTTTGTCTGTCTGTTATTTAAACATTCAATAAAACTTAGATTAATGGAAGGTGTAATCCTCCTGGGCAGAACAAATATTCCCATTGTTCGTGTCAGGTATGGAATAGCAATGCCCACTAACAGCTTCTGCATTCAACCTGGGAACAAGAAGTTAATCATAAGAGTGTGGTGATTCCTTAATTGCTTGAATGAAATTTTCTCTGTGTGCCATTCTCCCCACCCCCAGTCTCCCCAACTGCTGCTACAGATCTTTAAAATCACCCAGGCAGCATTTCCAGGACTGACTTGCTTTGTTCCTGATGCAAATGAAACCCCAACTTGCTCTACCCATGGTCTCCCAGAAGGATAGAAGCGTCTTCAAAGAAAAAAACCAAGCAACAGCTTTACAGAATCACAGAATAACGAGGTTGGAAAGCCACTTAAGATCCCCAAATCCAACCGTTCCCTCAGCACTGCCAAGGCCACTAAACCCTGTCCCTAAGTCCCACACCTGCACGTCTTTTAAATCTATCCAGGAATGGGGACTCCACCACTGCCCTGGGCAACCTGTTCCAGGGCTGGACCCCCTTTCCATGGAGAAATTTTCCCCAGTATCCAATCTAAACCTCCCCTGACACAGCCTGGGACTATTTCCTCCCGTCCCTTGTGACCTTCTAGAATGGATAACCACTGCAGTAAAAATTAGCTTCCATCTCTGGCACCACAGAGAAAGAAACCTGAGCCAGGAGTCAGGAGCATCCCACTCTGCTGGAATGCCCAAGGAACCTCTGAGTTCCCTACAGCTTCTGGACTGGCTATGGGGGACCCCAAAATTCACATCTGGCTGTGTGGACGTTACTGTTGAAGAGCCTCTTGGCCACACACCAGCTGGACCCCAACACTTGCTGAGAATCTGGCTTGCACAGGCATCCACAGGAGCTGCAGCTGTAAATGAGCTCTTTGTTAGCACACGGGACTTCGACCTCCAGCTTTGGAAGATTTGGTGATTTTCCTACACAATGCACTTGCTGACACAATGTATTTTTGGATGCTTCTGGGGGTAAAACCATTTCTCTATTTCAAGCTGAGTTTGAATAAATTATAGAAAGCCTCTCCAAGATGCAGAATGCTTTCCAAATTGCTTATTTTAGTTTTCCATCTCAGTGAGGACTAAAATCTCTTGCATTTTTAGAGAAAGTGATCAACAGTCAAACTGCCACCTGTGGGCTGAAATGGTTCCTGCTCCAGAAAACTGGGATCAGTTTTGCACAAAAAGGATATGCTACACCAACATGACAACACCGACACTGTTCACAGATAATAATATTAACATACTGCAAACAATTAGAGCCCATTTTTTGCCATTCTTTTCCACTGTGAGATCAATGTATCTGTGCCAAACTGTTAATATCCACAAGAGGAGGAAATCATGCAGCATTTTTTCCTGATTTCTGCCTTTCCAGCAAATTTAATCTCTGCCAGGCTAAGACCTTTTGTAATACATCTAATAAAAGCCGAAGGGGAGCACTAACAAGAAGGAGGAAGAATTCAGGAAGCAACACCTAGTTTGTATTCCTGCAGTGGTCCTGTTTGTTGTGAAGTGCTAAATTAACTCCCATTAATTCATTGTGAAAACAAGCTGTAGAAAATAGCAAGGAACTTATAGTTTCTTCTGAATTAATGCTGCATGGTAGCACTTTATTTTAAGAATAATTAATGGTAACTCAATGGTGGAAAAAACAGTCTTTTGATGCCTCTGGAGCATGTCAGCGCTAGATGGCTATGGTTGTACCTGCTGGGAGTCCTGCTTAAAATATAGTCAAATATTTTCATAGCTGTGATTCATCTTTTCCATCCTCCTAGTCCTGTGCTATATTTATTACACATACACTTTGGGAGGAGAAAAAGGAAAAATCTGGTGTAACTGAAATAGGAATAAAAGGGTCAGTTTCAGGCACTGTGTTCACACCAAGCCAGGTGTCACTGGGACATTAATGTGGACAAGAACTAGCAGGAGGGATGCTGATCCACAGCTCAGATCGTAGGTCCTTGGACTTCCCTGTGGCCTGACAAAGGCAGCAGCCCTTGGAGCCTGAGACCTGAAAGCCTGCCCAGGGCTGTGCTGTGCTCCCTGCAGAGGTTTGATATTGCTCAGCTGAAACATGGCACAGCCTTCTTTGCTGGGTTGAGACAGGGGCTGTGGTGGGGGTTTGGCAGGAATCTGTAGAAATGATTGATCCAGGCAAGTGGCACACACCACCCTCATTAAACTATCAGTGGGGCTGGAAATGAAAAAGATTCATATCTGCTGCAGGAGGCTTTCAGGGATCAGTATGTTCCAACATATGTTTTAATACTTCCTCAGTTCTCACACGTGTCTCATGGGATCTCTTTATTTATCTTTTTTTCCCAAGGTTATAAAGCCAACTGTTTTTTATGTGCTCTGAGGCAGAGACCTGATTTTCATAATAAATCTCTTTCCTAGAAGGTGAAAAGCATGAAGCTGTGTTTATTATCCAAAGAGCAGGATCAGATTACGCTATGCACAGAGCCCCGGCTGCTCCCGCTGCGTGTTGCTGGAGTGCTCAGCACACCTTCGGGGAGATTATTGTTCCAAAAGGGGCTAAACACAACTTTTGCTTGTCGGGCTTCTGCAACCTCCTCACCTCCCTTTATCTCTCCTTTTCCCAGAGGATGCTGTGCTTTGATGTCTTTGTACCAGATCACACTGACACTGAGGGGTGAGTGGGCTGTGCAGATCCATACTGGAAATAGGAAAAGCTGTCCTCTGCAGCACTAGAGGAGGAGGGAGAGCAGCCCAGGGAATGGGATTTCATAGGAAAGAAAGGGAAGAGAGCGTGAGACTGTGTTGAACATGTGGGAGATGCACAGCAGCCCTGGTTGTGCTGGCCTAGGAGCACAAACCAGTTCACAGCTCTGTAACTCAGCTTCTGAGGCTCATGTGCTTGGTAACCCAGCTCCTCATCAAACTAATTGAGAGAGCCCAAGGGGCCACTCGAAGCCAGTTCAGGGCAGGATGCTGTCAACAGCCCTGGCTGCTCACTGCAGAACACAGGACTGGCTGTGTTCTCTAAAAGGCGGTTCAGCTGTGAGCGGCGGGGGCGGCTGCGACCCCCGGCCCCTCGTGGTGCCCCGATGGTCCGGGGGGGCTGTGATGCTCTGGCCTCCTCACCCTGCTGGCTGCCCCAGAGCCGCTGCTCCAGCCCAGGGTCACCACGGCCACACAAATCCTCTACCCGAGGTCATCTTGTCCTTCTCTTTCGTGCCGGGGAGAGGCGATCGGCTGCCTCGGCAGTAAAGGGGGCGGTGAACAAGCCGTGTGTGACACCTCCCACGCCTCACGGTGCTGCAGTTCGCTGTGGAGTCCATCGCTGCTGGGTGGGAAGGAAAGACAGGATGTTTTCACACCCTGCTCTCATTAGCTCTGTGTGTGTGTTGCTCTTTTCTCTAGCACTTCTTCCCCCTCTCACAGCAAAACGGTAGAACAGGAAAGGAGCACTGCTGGATTCAAACCTGGGCCTTTATGCAAGAAATGGTTGTATTCCAAAAATCCTATCCCAGAGGCTAAATAATAGGATAGAAACAATGATTGCATGAGATCCAAAATCAACACAAGAAAAGAAGTCTTTGAAATTGCAGCACCCTACCCAAGAGAGCCCAGACTATCCCAGTGTTTGCACTGGAAATGCTATTTATTTGTATTCATGCCACCATATAACTGCTTTTAGTCAGCATTACAGGCCTATCATTTTCTAAATGTATAATGTATGGTAAATACAGGCCTCTGACAGCACAGAAAGGTACAAAAGCCAAAGGGCAGGAGGAAGCACATGCTGCTCTGGTCCCGTTTCATATGCCAGGGGGAAGGATTTGGAAGAACCTTTGCTGTTCTCATTACAGCACGTCCCTACACTGACACCCATGGTATCTGTGCCGGGACACCATCCTGTGGTGGGGAGGACCTGAACTTGCATCTCCCAGCTATCCTTCATAAAGTGCAGAATTATAATTTGTAACCTAAATTCCCACTGAAATCTTCCTTGGATAATCATTTCTGTGCCCACTGCCCCTCTGCCCTCGCTGAAGTCAGTGCTTCCACTGAGCCCCGGGGCAGGTCACAGCTCCCTGCTGAATGAGTATGTCTGGGAAGCACAGTGAGCTGGTTTGAGTCAAACAGCTGCTGGGCTGACTGGTTTGATTTCACTCTACAGCAGGAAGTGCTTGTGAGAACAAAAACATCCAGCAGGTGCTGAAACCTTATTCCCAAAGCGTGAGATTTGGAGCTGGAGACACTGAGAGGATGGAAGGCCAGCCGGGCCAGGCACGCCGCAGGCATTGCTCTGCCCAGCGGCTGGGGAGGGTCTGTGCAGCTCCCGGCTCTGAGCCCGGGCACTCCGACACAGAGTGCTAACGAGTCACCACCAATTCCTCATTTTCATCCTCCTCAGGGACACTGTCCCGGCCCGTGCCTTTCTCTCGTTTGGACAGCTAGTGATAACTGAATCTGACACGATGACACAATTTCACAGCTCATGGGCACTGGGAACAGGGATTCCTTTTTGGCCATCCTGTCTGAGAGACCATTTGAAAATAATTAAAAGATGGAGCCCTTTATGTGGTTTATGATGCTTTGCACAAGGTTTTTAATTAACCTATCTTGCTTTCAGCTACTGCAAGTACATTTCACCCTCACTGATGACATCATACTGGGATTGATTATAACCAGTGGGGACCGTGAGCCACATGGCTGCAGGGCCCTGGCTGTGGAGCTCCTGCAAGCCCTTGGCCACCGGTGCCTCCTGACAAGGTCCCTAAGGGGACGTGGGGCTGCTCTGAGGATGGTGAGGTGGCTGGGAGCAGGTGGCAGCAGCAGGCAGAGCATGCTGTGCCAGCTCCTGGCCAGGCACAGCCGGAGAGCCGGCAGTGCATCCATCACCTCTCGTGCCAGGGCTGAGGCAGGCCCATTCATCAACCACTCAATTGGAAGCAGCAACAGGGGCATGGCCAGGACATGTCTCAGTGCTGCTGCCACTGGGAAGGGAAGTGTCAGGCTGAAATTAGTCACCCTGAACCCTTCAGTCAGAGAGACACAGGTCCTTGGGAAGCGTAATTTGCTCCATCAATCCCTGTGAGGACACTAAACCACTCACACGGTGTTAAGTCAGTGGGGAGGGAGGTATAAATGTCACCTGGCATTAATGCTGCTGCTTCTGCACTGCGAGGGAAGCTGCTCTGCATCAGCTCAGGGCAGATCTGCAGTGGTAGGGAGCTGGGGAGGGTGGAAGAGAAGCACAAGTCATGACGGCCCTGCCAAGAGAGGCCTGTCATAAGGACCAGGGCAGGAAAGAACTTGAAGCTCTCCTGTCTTCCAGAATCCTGCTTCCTCTACCAAAGTTGCCATCAGAAGGAACTTCTGTTCAAACTGCTGAACGTGGGGGTATCTCCCCATGCTGAGCTCTGCACCCCCTGGATCTGAGCAGGAGCAGTGGCTGGCTCACGGCTGATCTCCCCCACAGAAATTGCCCTTTCTGACTGTTCAGCACTGACTGGTAGAAGCAGCAACTCTGTATCTCCTGGCACTTACACCCAAGGTCACAATATGAACTTGATATTGAACAAGAGCCTGAAACAATTTCTGGCAAGTGAAGAGACTTACAGTGTGCTGTGCCAACAGCTTTCCAAGAGGCTTTGGAGTAGGCTGTGCTAATAAACCCTGTGGAGAGCCATTGCATAGGGGAAATGCTGAATCATTGCAGCTTCCTCAGAACAGCCACTGAGGCTGGAGAAATCCATTCTCAGCAACTTCTTTAAGAAAAGTGTTTTAAACAAAATTGAAATTTCTATTTCATACCATTAGCTTAAGGAAAGGCTAATTAAGCACAAGCTCTTGTAATAGAAAGATTTTTCTGAGTCTGTTTCCAAAACTGTCATAAAAATTTGCGATTTCATGATGCTGTTCTTTAAAAAAACAAAAACAAAAACAACAACAAAAAAACCTTCTACACCCTAGTCCCACTGGCCTGAGACATTCCTGCAAACAAGTGACTTCATCTGCTTTCCCCCCCCCCCCCCCCCCCCCAGCTGGAATTGCCAGAAAAATCCCAGAGGGGACTGGGACTCCTGCCCCACTCTATTTTCATAAAACCTGAGCCACATAGTAGTAGCAGCAATTCTAAAGAAAGTAATGTGCTGGTGATGGGAAAGCACCTCAACTCCTTATTGAGGAAGGGAAAAAAGAGAAAAGTGAAAGATTCAGGGAAAGAAAAAATTAAGTTGTTTATAGCAGGAGCTTTCCCGAAAGACGTGAATACCTGTGGAAAATGTGAGAATGAAATAAGAAAAAGATTTATTGAGTCTCAAACCTTTCAGTTAAATGTGGTGAGAAAAGTGGCTTTCCACTTTTAATTGTCTTTACCAGAGTAACTGTGTGTCAGTCTCTTCTAAAAGCCTATTAATTCTGTAATTTAGTGCTAGCAAGAACTGGGAGACAGACAGGACCACCACTGTTCTTTTTTTTCTGAATTCATTGACTAAATGTCATCAAGCATCAATACTGGGGGGGGCTTTCTCCTTCAAGGCTTTAAATACCAAAAATTAAAAACTTTTTATAGTTTACTGAATAAAAAAGTGCTGGCACATCAGTTAACAGAAGGGGTGCTATGACATTGCATGTTGGTGTGTTAATTGTGGCTAAAAATAACCTGACAGGTCCGAAGAGCTGTTGAGTGAACAATTTCCCAGGCAGGAGAAGGAATTAGCTTAACTGCTGCAGCTAGATGCAGTATATGTGTTTAGCCATAGTTTTAGAGTTTATTCTGAAACTAGCAAGAGCTGGTAATAGAGCTATTAAGACAGAGACAAGTTGGTAGGAGGATTTCTTGATATTTGAAGTTGTATAACAAGGTCCATATTTTAGTCTTTACAAATCAAGAGGAAAGATACTCAAATAAATAAGTAAATCAAAGCCATGGGTCCAAGAGGAGCAAGGGGACCTGCAGGAGCAGCGACATCCCCCCCAGCCACTAGGGAGCTGCTGGCACCCACAGCTATTTCTGAATGGTCACTTGTTACAAATAAATCACTGGGTGCCCCTGGGTCACTTCTGTGCCTGAAACAGCATCAGCAACAGAACTGAAGAGTCACTTTGAACAAGCACTGGCACTGGAAATGAGAGCTTCTATGTACTTATGGAGGAATGCTGAGGGTGTACCCCAATCTCACTCATCCATTCCAGCTCTTTGTGTATTAGTTCATGTAAACCAGGACACAATTTCCCTGCATCTCTCCTGCAATCTATAGGTGGAAGCCTATAGGAATGTTTCCCATTATTTGCCCGCTCCTTCCATTTCCCAGGTCTGCTGGAAAACCACGGGAGGTTTCATAACTGGCAAAATCTGAGTTCTAGATAAGTCATTTTCTTATCTGAATGTATTTCATACAGCGCCTCAGCCTGATCCACAACTAAACTTCCTTTTTGGTAACATAATTTTTAGTGTAATTGAAGCGGAATTTTGTACTCACCTGTTGTCAGGGTGCTGCAGTCCCAGACGGTGCCTCCTCCTGCTGAGCTCCTTCTGATCACCTGGGATGGTCCCTGTGAAGACCCTGCATGGAGCAGGGCATGGGATACAGGGCATCCCAGTGCTGGGCACAGACACTGCTCCCACCACTGCACTGGTGGCACACACACCATGGCTGGCACCACATGTCACTTTGTCTTCCAGTGCCAGGTAAGCAAGCAGAATCCCCTAGCCTGTTTGCCAATTTATTCCCCACTGATTCTGTCAGAAGAGGGGAAAAAAAAAAAAAAAAAAAGCAGCGCATCAGAATGCCCTTCAGAGTTCAGGACTGATTTTTGTGCATATACTTTTTTCCTACTTTGGAACCATTAAGTTTCCTTCTCCCAGAGAACATAAACAACTGAATTTTAAACCAGACTCAGCAACTAACATGACATTGTGAAGGACACACCAGCACTTATGATCTCTCCAGATGAGCTGGTAAGTATTTATAGAAACATTTCCTCCCTGGCACAGCTTTAACTAAGCAATGTATCTAATTTCCTCTGGAGAAATGTGTTGGAGAAATCAGTAAGATAAGTCTCATCATAAATAGTAATAAATAACTACTCTGGTGTAGTTGCTTATTTAGTGAAGTTATCTGAATATTAATAGCTTTACAGGTACAATCACAGGGTAAAAATTCATGGCAGTAATACAAACTAAATCCAGGATTCTATTGTCTGAATTACAAGGCAGGATGTGGACGAGGTTACTGGAGGCAACAATATATGGAATAACCTAAACCTTCCCTTAAACATCAGAGACTTCATGGAGAGCTGCTCCTCGGGAGCACCGAAGACCATATCACTCAGAGCAGACAACTGACTGCCATGAGCACAGCCAGGCTGAGGGGCACAGTGCCAGGCACGGGGTGGGACAGAACCAGGCCCTGCTGGGACAAGCCCAGGATGACCTGCTCGGGAGGCAGCAGGCTCTGCTGAGAGCACAGGAGCTGCAGGGCCCTGACCCAGCTGCAGTGACACTGGGACAGGAAAGACCAGCCCCTGAGGAGTGGCCCTGGTGCTGCTCCCTGGCCTCCCTGGTGCCAGGGTCCCCGTCCCTGTGGTGCGAGGGAACTCCATGGAATGCACCCTGTCCTCTGCATGCAGCAGTGATGCCTTTGGTTGCTTTGATGTTAGCAGCTGGAGACATCACAGCAGTGCTGAGATGCTTATTATCCCCTTGGGTTCTTTTTTTTTTATTCGTCATGGGTTTCAGCCTGTTGTATAATATACATTTTTCAAGTTAAGCATCAAAACAATGAATACAAATGAGCAAGGAAGTGTTCACTTGCTGAAGGAGGAGAATTACCAAGAGCAACACTGCGCAGTATTATAATGCATTTCCACTACTACACCGTTTGTATTAATGTATTAGAGACATCTACAAAGACAAATTGCAGCTTAGTTCAAAGGGAAGAACATTCAAATGCCTGTAAAACTCTGCAGGCTGCTCTCAAAGATGCTCTCCCTGAAACAACATTTGGATTTCAGATCTCTCCTGGCATCAAGGACAATATGTTCTCGCTCCCTCTTCCCAGCCACACTGGCTTGTGACAGAACGTGGGTGCCCACGGGCCCTGAGGAGGGGGATGGCCACTGGGCCCAGCCCAGGACAGTGCCTGGCTCTTCCACCCTCACTGACCCGGGTGCACAGACAGCCATGGGCAGAACTGATAGCACTGGCTCATCCCAGTGAAGACTTTGTTGTTGAATATAAAGTAGTATTGCAAGCCGCAGGAAGGTGTCCCTGGAACCTTCTCTCCCCTTCAGCATTTAGAGATTCTGAATTTCCCAGCAAGAATGGACAAACAGCCCCTGAGACCGTGGGACACATGACTCTGCCCCGTTCCACAGTGCTGCTGTGGCTCAGGAGCAAATGCATCGTTTTGAAAATGCCATTTCTCACCAGCACCACGGACCCTGCAGATAAAGAGCAGTAAACCCAGGCTGGGAACATAGAGGTCACTCAGTGCAATGAGGTCTCTGGGTAAGATGAATCAGATGAGCCATTTTGAGGATATTAAGATTGTTTACAAATCTAGTCAATTTTTATTTAGTTTTGAATGAATTTGTGTAAGTATTTTCTTTTGCCCTCTGCAAGCACAGTCATCCTTTCTGATCTCCTTCCATCTCTCCCTGGCATATGGTATTTTCATCTTGCTAACAGGATTACATTTACTTTGCCAGGCTATAGCAGGCACCCAGTTTCGTTCAGACTTCCAGTGCTTCTCTCACGAATGTGCCGCTAATAGCAAATGTCAGCCCTGGAGCAGGGAGGTGTGAGAGAAGGAAAGAGGAAAACAAGGGGGGGGGGGGGGGGGGGGGGAAGATTGAAAGAAAAGGAAGGAGAGTGTTTATAGCAGCTGTTGGAAGCACATAGGCGCTGGTGGGCTCCTGAGGCTGGAGTCCCCGGCAGCGCTGTGGAGTGAGGGGCAGAGGGGACCCTGTGCCACGCCCCGTTCACACCCCCGCGGGCGAGCTGGGGCTGAGCATCCCTACAGAGCCCTGGGGAGAGCGGGAGGGGACAGTGGGGTCCAGGGGGCTGGTCAATGCTGTGCAGCCTGACATGGTGCTGGCTGGGAGCCACCCACCAAATAAACTACTTATTTTTCCTGGCTATCTCACGTTCATTAAAAAAGCAGAAAACCAGCTTTGTTATTCCTTATGGTATCATCTCGCTCAGTGTTTGTGTCATTTAAAAGGGACAGGACAAATTCAGCCAATCTACAAGTACATGTATCCATGTTCTGTTTGCTGTGTGCCAGGTCTCCTCCTCAGCTGGGATCACCCCTCACTGCATGTACCATGTGTGGCCACCTGGAGACGCATCTCGTTTACATGCCCATCCCTTCCCTGTACATCTTGCAAGAAGAATTAATTAGTTCAGATGATAAAGCACCGTGGGGAAGGAGAATCAAGGTTAATAACATATATTAATAAAATATCAGCAAGGAAAAATGACTAGCTGTGTCCCAGCTAAGCCATCTCCATGATCATAATCTGTCCCTGTCTTTGAAAGTGGTTATATCTCAATAGATCAGGAGGGAAAAATAATGGAGATAAAATAACACCGCAAGGTTTCAGCTCCACATGAATGCTCTGCTTGCTGCTCCACTGGCAACAACCTGGTGTGCAAAGGAACAAACTGGGTGGCTGGAAGCACCCTGGAAGTTGTTCCCAAAATTTGCTCTGAACGAGATTCTAGTCTGGTGCAGTACTGCACACAAATGAGGGACAAGGACAGCCCCCTCCATGCAGTTGCCAAGGTCCAGCCCAGGGCAGTGAGGGGTACACCAACCTTCAGTTCTAGGTTTGGGTTTGCAGAGTGAGAAATAGTAAGCTGCTAGAGAGCTGTGGTTGTTATGCTGCCTCAAAACATCACCCAGATTCTCCTTTCAGCTTGTTTAAATACATCACTTTATCATTCCCAGCAAGTTTCCCATTAGGTGTTCCTATCAGCAGAGAAGCCATGCAAGCACACCATTTATCTGAGGTTTCATCACTACCCCAACTAATTACCTGTCCCCGAGCCATGAAGCAGACAGAGAAGCAATACAGGCACCTTCTGTGACAGGCGTGTGGGAGAAAACATTTTATCTTCACTGTTGCCTCTCATTCTTGCCCTGGAGAGGAGCCAAAGGGCAGGAGCACAACAACAACAGGAAATCCAAAGTCTGTGGAGAGGTGTCTGCAAACTGCATTTACCCATTAAATAGCACCATCAGAAGGGAAACTGAAATTCATCTCACCAAAATAAGAGGAAAGCCTCAATCCAGAACTTACTTTCTCGAGCCAGACCCCAGACCCCAGTCTGCAGCAGCCGGTAGGGGCAGGGTTTGGATGCATTGCCAGCCTAAGGGGATTGATTTGGACACTATAGGAATGGCAGCTCCTCCCCACTGCAAGCAAAGCAGGAACCTGCTCTGTTCTCTAGCTGCTATTGATTTATAACACTTCAGAAACCTCTCACTATATAGTCTTTTAATGCTGAGCTGTGAAATTAAAAGACATTTTCACACCATTAAAGGGAGGTTAATGTAAGATGAAAAAGAGAGTATTTGCATTTAATGAGTGAATTTCAAGAGCTCAGCTGGATTTCTTGCAGGCTGTCCCTGGAAAGCCGATTCCTGTACAGAGAAAAGTTTCTTCTTAAAAACAAGTGTGTTTCTCCCCTCTCCAATCCCAAAGCAAAGGACACTTTTTAAGTATCATACTGAAATACCTATGGTCTGTTTTCAGAATAAGAAATAATAGCTCCAGAGAGTTGGAGGGTAGGAAAGCACAAGGAACCTGACACACATGTGGCTCCTCCTGAGGCTTGTAGGTTTCTTTTCCATTTTCCATTTTTCTCAACTCTGAGTGCTGCAGCATAGCACCAATACATTAACTTTATGCATAACTGAATAAAAGTAATTTTTTAATTTTTTCCTTTCCCTTTGCTCTTCCATGGGGATGCTCCTGGGGCCAAGCTGTGTCAGGGGCAGATGAGCCCAGCTGGCTGTCTGGACCCTGCAGCCACAGGCCAATCCCCAGGGAGCAAAGGAGGGTCCTGGTGCCCCTAAGCCAGCCCTGGCAGCTGTGCCATCACCCAACACACTCACTTCACTTAAACCATCAACAGCTTCTGACCAGAATGCAACAGCTGGGAGTTCAGATTCCCACAGTGATCTATGCTCCCATTTGTATCTTTTGATATCTGGAAGCAGAGAATTTCAGCAAGAAAGGGCTTTCCACTAAGATGACCATAAATCTCAATGTTTACAACAGAAGACTGACCAGAAGAGTTTATTAAATCTCTAAGGGATTTGATGTATATCAAACGGTTACATAAAGTCAATACTTTGGAAAGAACTAGGCAATAAATACCCTACAAGAGGCAATATTTCTATCATGGAGAAAGCAATCACATAAAGATTAGGAGACCAATTTCAATACTGAATGTCAGTCTGCTGTAAGAAGACATTTATTGTTTTTCTGAGCTATCACAGAAGAGCAAGATAAGCCATAACAATATTCTGAGCCCAGCTAATCATGCTATCAAAGTCAGAAATACTCTTTCACCTTTTAAAAATCACTTTTCTACTTAACAAATAAAAGGGTGCAAGGGGAGGGAGGGGAGGAGATTTATCACGGCAGGTGGTGGAAAACCTGGAACTGCTGCCCCTCAGCTACGAACACAAGTCAAGGTCCCTCTGCGGGTGCACAGGGCAGGCACTGAAGGGGGGTGCCCACCCCAGGGACTGATTCTGCCCCAGTTGCTACTATTGGTTCAAGGACCAAAGCATCACCTGGGACAAAGCTGGCCACAGTGGAGGGTTTGGGAACTCTTTTTAATGATTGACAGATGACAAAATATCAATATTCAACATGAAAAAAGGCCACTTGTTTCAATTATTCCCCATAAAGAGATTTCTCCTTTAACAGTTCAGATTAAAAGAAAGGAAAATCTCAACCCATTCAATTTCAGCAGAAGCCAAAGAATAGATGTCACTGAGGACAGTATTGCCCCACTGATATTCCAATGGCTTGTTTCACCCTTTCACTCTCATTCCCTATTTTTCCACTGCAAGGTCTTGCCTCCCCTATCAGCATTCTCCTCCCAGTGGTGCTGGACCTACCCCATGGCCCAGCCTGGGCTGTGCCTACATCCCTGCCCCAAAGCAGCTCCTGCACCCACAGCACTGCATTCGGGGTGATGCTGAGCTGAGGGTTGCAGCTTTGAGCTTCAGCCCTGCCCAGTGAGGGCCCATCCCACTGGCAGCAGTGCAGGTGCACTGTCCCACCTCCCAACACTGCGGAGGATGTCAGACCAAGGACTGGAGGGTGGGATACTGTGGGAACTTGGGTTATTCAAGCCATGAAAGCTAACATGGAAACTGCCAATAGCTTGAACCATGCTGCTGGGATGAGTTTGAGAGTTTGGGTTTGTCTGGCTGAAGCAAAAATTTCAAATTTGAATAACAAAATGGGAGCTTAAGAATTAATGTTATTTTTGCACAGCACATGTTTCCCCTCGCCCCTCTGAGACCCAGCAGAGAGCACGGCGAGCAGCGTGTGCTCCGCGCACAGGCACGGAGAGAAGCCCTTTGCAGCAGAGATTAGCTGACAGCCAAAGGGAACACAGCTATTAATAATGACCTGGTCCAGATGGGAATCATCAATTATCCTTATCATCTTCAGCTTGCATTTCTGGAAAGATGAATCCAGCAGATTAGTGTGTACAGGGAAGAAAGGAAATGACACAGAGCTGTTGCACATTGTTATCGTGAACTAAAACACAGTGAGGTGGAGGTAATTATCAGCAAATTTAACACAACTGCACCAGATGCATTAATGCTGTAACATTGAGCATCAGTGGGTAGGAGATACAGGAGGTACCAAACATTATTTTTAGTCCAAATCAAGCTTTTTATCTCTCATAGGATCCACACAGCAGAGCTCAGAGGCCTGAAAATTCATTTGAGAAGAGCAGTAAGTTAATTCTGCAGAGGTTATTCCTTCACTGAGGCCCTCGCTTTTCCCTTGTCCCAGAAAGAATAGTGAGTGGCTTTCCAAGAAGCTACTCTCGAAGTCTAATCAAGTCTGTTCTCTCTAATTAAAGTTAATCACAGGAAACAGGTTAGAGAGGATGGTCCCAGTGAGAGGTGCCCATCAGAGGGCTCCAGTGATGTCACCTGGCACAAGCACTGAGGGCTCTGGCACTAGTTTTATTTCACCTGTTTGCCTAAGAACTGCTCTGTTCTGTTTCTAATGGAACAATAATCTGCACTCTTATGGGACTGGAGAAATTTGGTTTCTGAGGGAATTCAACAGCATCTTTACTATTTTATGGCAGAAAAGAAAAAGCACTTAAGGGGATTTTGTTTGTCACTTGAAAATTAGCATAGAGGAAAAAGAATCTTCAATTCAAATTCAATTAAAAACTGATGAACCAAAAGCCTTGTAGTGGCTCTGTGAAGTTCTATTCTTACAGCACAACAACATAGCCCTGATAAGCAGCAAGAAGAAAATAAACACAATAGATTTAAAAGCAAAGACCTGAACAGAAATGGGCCAAACTCTAATCCAGTGCTACCAGACTGCTACCAGAACAGAAATTGTCCCACTGCACTTAAACAGGGGTTTTAAGGGAACTGCTGAGCCACTTGTGAACTACTGGCAACACCCCATTAAACTTACTGGCATTATTTCATCCATCCCTTTTGGTCAAGACCTCCTGCCCCTGAGGGGAGGGGACATGTCCCTGAGGTGCATACATCCCTCTGCACTGTCACACAGAGCACTGAGCCAGGGCAATTGCACATAGCCAAGGTCAGCTTTGTTCCCTAAAACATTAGAGCCTGTTCATAAACAGCTAATAAACCCACAGATGAGTGATGACTTGGCACGGGAGGAGGAGAGGTCAGTGATGCTCAGCTGCTCCAGTCTGCTCCAGAAAGGGAAAGCAGCAAGTCCCCAGGGTGGTTTTGGGGATGTCACTGGTGTTACAGGAGATGCTGTGGGAAGGGCTGAGCAGGGCACCACACACAAGACCAGTGCACTCACACAGTCCTCAGAGGCATGCAGGTGGATGTGACCCACAGCAGCAAATCTCTGAGGCCAGAGTGTATGGCTTCACTTTACCAGCTGGACCAATTTAATTAACTATGGGAACATTAATTATTGGCTATTGCTGTTTTTATTTCAGAAAAACCAACTGGCATTTCACCAGGTCAATATAATGCAAAATAGCCACTAACCCCAGGCTGAGCCCAGGCCCCAGATGCTTTAGATTGATGGTAATTTCTTTGCAGCTCTTACTGGCAAAGAGCAATTTTTAAAATGGTCCCAAATACCAGACTGGCCAGCAGAATGAAATTTCCTCAGATATTTAAGACCTTCTGTTTTTCACCCTCTGTAGCATGTCATATACATTGTTGTACATTTTCTGTCACCAGTGATTTATGAACAAAACACATTGTTCAAATAAGATTCATACCAAAAGAACCGAAGCATTCTGTGACGTGGTCTTGAGGCAGCAATTGCCTCCCCTGCCTCTGGACCTCCTGTTCCATTCTGAAGGACTAGAGGGGCTGCAGGAGGCCAGTGGCCAGCAGCCACCTGTGCCACCATCACCAGGACTGGGCTACTCAAGACAGGGAGGAATTTCAGCCCACTCTGCCTGTGGCACTGCCATGAAGTCACATCTCTGTGATATTTCTTGGCCTGGCTTGAACAGCTCCTAACATGCACTAAAAAGCCTTTCAGAGAGAAAGGAAAAGTCAGAAGAAAACTATGATATTGAAAGCAGGGTGAGGATGGAGCTTGGGTGACGCCTGTGCAGCATTCAGACCTGGAAATTAACAGCCCCTGGTTCTCTGCTCCTTTTTCTGCTGATGGCCTCCACGGCTCAAACAGACCAGGAACAACTGGAGTGTCACAGACAATCACCTGCAGCCCCCACGCTCTGCCTCCATTGTCCCTTCCCGTTCTGAGGCTGCAGAGACCCACGTGGGGTTTGCAGAGGATCCAGCCAGCTCTCACCACTCCTGCCCACCTCTCCCACTAATGGACACAGCACAGCCATTTCCCCAAACTCCTGCATTTTTCTTTCCATGATTATCTCCTTTAAAAAGGCAGGAATTGAAAATGAGATGCAGAGCCAGCGGGCTCTTTTGAGCTATGGTTATTAGCTGTGTGGAGGATGAAAGTGGTACGACTCCCCAGATAAATATATAGTTCATTAAAAGTGTTCGGGATCACTCCATTCTGCTGATCAAAAGCCTAAATCACACAGTTAGCAACATTAAGGAGCTGTATTATGATTTGAGTTCTATCTGGATAAACCCACTGGAGGGCCGAGGGAAGCCCGGTGGCGCGGGGAGCCCAGCAGCCACACTGCAGCTGTAGCTCTGATCCCAGCACACGCAGCCCAAGGCAGGATCTTATCCTGTTTTCAACAGCTTAAACCATTCCTGCTGGTTGGGAGCAGCAGGCTGCACACATGAGTAGGTGCTTTCTTCCTCAAATCGCAGCTGTCAGGTTCCTCTCAGGTTTTAACTGGGCAACAAACCCAACCCGCACTGCCTAACTCCAGAGTATTTTTAAAACCACACCAGAGCTCCGTTTTCAGCAGTGTCCCTGTGGAATGCTGTGAGTCTGGGGAGTGGGCACATCCTTATGTCCTGGGCCTCCAGTTTTTACAGTGTGCTTATGCTAAGGAATGTGTGGGTCTGGAGGGTGCAGGAAGGTTGCAGACTGGCTCTGTAGTCACGGGTCAATGAGGTGCTTAATGCCACAGTTCTGGGCTTACTGCAGCCAGAGATACGAAATACTGATTCTGGAGAACAACTGCACACTGAGTTACTCAGAGTTACCAACCCTAACCAAAGGTGATTGTTCCATCCCTTTTGTACAACTACTTCTTCTTTTCTTAAGCACACAGCTTAATAAAGACCCACGAACCCTCTGCATGACCAGGCTCCAGCCCTCTCGGGCAGAGACTTCTGCAAAGTCCAGCCTGACCTCCTAAGTCTCGGCTCAAAACCTGCCACTCTCCAATTTCCAATCATTTGAAATCTGGCTTAACAAAAGCTACCTGAGACTGAGGACATGAATACTGATGACAAATTTTGCAACCAAATGATGTCTCAATCATTCAGTTTTTAAGAGAGCATAAGTCTCTTGTTCAGCTTCAGGCTTTGTCAAGGACACCAGAGTCGAGCGAGCTGCTCCTTAGGAGGTGGTCTCAGCACCTGTAGTAGGTCCTGTCCCCACATCTCTGCCGCCTGGAGAACTCACCATTGTGCTCACCCTGCTCAAACAGGGCTAGCTCCTCTTTCCTGGCTGCCCTCACAGCACAAGCCCAGCACTTTGACAATTGCTTGTTCCTGCTTATCCCGCCGCTACCCCCCTGGAGCAGGACAGCTCACAGCTGAAGGAATCTCTGCATTTCAGTGTGTTGCAATTAAACAACAGGCACGCTAATCCACAGCAGGAGAGCACCACTGGGAGACTGCTGTTCCCCCCTTCCCTCTCTGGGAACTCTTGGCGAGCCACTGATAAATTAAACTCGGCACCTCCTTTGACTAAGATGGATGGCAAGCTTAAATGATATCCACTGAACAAATGGCTGGTTTGTGTACTCTTCCATTCAGGATTAGCCTAATAAGATGTTCATTTATGGATCTATTACTCAGTCATTTAACTGCTTAAAAGAAGAGGACCAGGAAAATTTCCCTATCCAGGAATTGATTTCCATCTTTTTAGGCCAAATTTTAGTGGAGGGTTTGCAAAGGTAATTTAGTGGGACATATCAAAATATCATTAAGGTGGCACAGTATTTTCAAATACATGAGAAAAACTCAGGGGGCTAGAAGCCTCCAGGTTTAAGGCAACCCTGCTCTTCCCCACCTGCCTTTTGCTGTGGTTCCTGGAAGTACACACAATCAGAGTATTTTAGACTGAGAGGTGGAAAGGGCCTTCCAATGACCCTGGGGACCTTTGGGGAAGCCCGAGCTACAGCAGCCTGGTGCAGGGCTGTCCCCAGGCAGAGCAGGTCTCTGCGGGGCTGTTCCCAATTGCTGCAGGCTGCAACCTGTAACTGCAGTGTCACCTCGGGGGCACATCTGCACCTGCAGAGCAGTCAGTCAGTCACATGGGACTTTCCCAGCAGCATCAGCATACGCCTCCTTTACTCCTGTCATCAGCGGGAGGGAGAAGGTTTGTAGGTCCCCGCTGACACTGCTGGGGCAGTGCTCCGCTCAGTGCCCATCGGAGCGCCTGCCAGGGGGCAGCAGTTGCTGTCCACTCTGCTCCTCGACTCAGAGACTTCTGGGGACAACAAGGAAACTCCACAGTAGATTTTTCAAAATGAAGATTTGCAGTCACTAATCATCGACACCCAGTCTATGGAGGCTTTGTGTCCGGATAAACAAACCAGCACTCTGGCATCTGTGCGGCCAGCCGCTGGGCTGGCATTAATTCAGGCACGGGGAAAGGCTTTCTGCTTGAATTAAAATAAAAATCATCAGCTGCCTGGTTCTGCTTAATTAAACCAGGAAATAACTAAAGACACTGGTATTTAGGCTGCTGTCATAAGGATTCAGCATGAGCAGGCATTCCTGCACAAGCAGCTCTCTGCTGCTCTTTCCTTCCCAGCCCCGTGCTTGTGTTCCCAGCTCACAGCCGAGGTACTCGCCCACCGGCCGGGGCTGGGGCTAATGGCTTTACCCAGTGCTGCTGCAAGCTGACAGAATCCTCCTCGCTGAGCCCTTCAGGGCACCAAAGACCGAGCTGTAACACTCTCCATACTGGGCACTCGGGGAACAGCTCATTACCCGGGATTTTGATAACACTGCTGAGCATTGGAGACAGGAGCACAATTATCTTCCAATCCGGATTTACCAGCGCTCACATCCTCTTGCCTCACTGATGCACAACAAGCTCTAATGGAGCTCTCTGCTGTGTGAGATCACTGGTGCCTTCTCAGAGACAGAGGACGGGTGGGCACACAAGAGTTCTTAATTTACACTTCATCTACTGCGTCTTAGTTAATGTAACAGGTCCTTACATTCATACAACAGATTATGCCTCCAGAAAACCAAACTGGTGCCAGGATGTAACTGTTTCATTTAATACATCCACCAACACCATGAAAACACATCTATGTGTGTGCTGTCATGCACTCCATATTAACAAAAATTCTCTTGCAAGTCAGTGCTCTGTCCCTCTGCGTGATGTGTCTTTTCACACAGAGAGTTAAGAAGAAAACGCAAATGTACTGTCCAGAAGTCCACTTTCACCTAGTGATATGTATCTCCCCTGCTTGCTAATGATAGCAGGAGTGATGGGTTTAGCACAGGGTCAGATGCACAGAGCAGAGGGCGATGCTCTGGCTCTCCACAGGGAGAGCTGCTAGCAGCCACTGGAGCAAGGGCTCACAGCAGCCTGTTCTGGCTCAGCTTCCCTCAGCAGGGCCCCTATAGACTCATGGGCTCCACGGGGCACAGGTGAGCCTCTCTCCTTCTCAGGGCAGCTGCCTGTGGAGTCCAGCGGCACCAGGGCACAGCCACTCCTTTCCCAGAGCACAGGTCATGAGAGAGGAGCATGAGCATCACAGAACACCCAGTCCAGGCAGTCTGTCTGCCCACCCACCAGCCCACTGTGCCCTGACGGTGGCTTTCAGAGATACCCTGGTGTGCCTCCCCAGGGCAGCAGCCCCTCCTCAAAACAGCCCTGGGAAAAACCCTTGCCAGGCTGGTTTATCTGTTGATTCCACACTCTTTCAGAATCCAGGGCAGAGCACTGGGCTGTGACCAAGTGAACAGCTCAGCCCTACATTCATCTCTCTCTTTTGCATAATGCTTTTAGAAGTGGATCTATTTTTTATTGCAGAATAATATGCCTGGTTTATATATTGGCATCTTTGTGATGTACTGACATTTTGGGCACGTTCACTGCTCACCCCAGGGACAGCTGGTAACTGAATACCACCGTGGCCCTGTTGCACAGCACCAATTATGATCCTTCCCAGGTACTACTTGCTTCATTATCTGAGTGAAGAGTTTTATCTTACCTACCAGACAAACCTTCCAAATCCACAGCTGGGTAGATATAACCTTGAATATTTAGCTCAGCCATAATGGCAGCTAATATTCCTCTTAACTGCTGCTCTTAAACAGTTTCATCCTATCATTGTTAATCACATTAAAAGGTATTGGATATATAATTTCCTTTAATTATGTGAAAATATTGGTTGCTTCCTTTCTTTGGAGTGTTATGCACATAGCAGCAGTGATTAATGCCAGGAGTTTCAAAAGGCAGTCAGAGAAAGCTCCTAATTGTTGATTTATGCCCTAATTAGAAGACACCTGTTTTTTTCCCATCCTTTTGATCTTTACTTTCTGTTTGAGTCCAAAATTATTCCGCATGTCATCATTACATTAATCGATACACGTTTTGTCCTTCACAAATCTGCCTAATTGCTTTTCTCATTTAGACAGTCATTTGCTAACGAACACCGTCACCCACTAACACCAACAGGAGGATTTACCAGGAGCACTAAGCAGATTTTAAGGGGAAAGACATCATTGTTATGGGCAGTGAGCATTTGAGACAAGATTTCAGTTAGCCAGCAGGAAAAGGGAAAACGAAGCAGTTAAAAAAAAAAAAGTAATTTTGCACACAAAGCAAAGATTTTCTACTCCCTAATGAACACAACCATGGGCTTGGGTTTTCTGACTGTGACTCCTGAGTTGGTTTTTTTTTTTGAGGCCAAAAATGACACTGAGCCTTCTGTGATAGTGAAATAGGAAGTGCCTAAAATGACAGATTAGGAGGAAGAGTGTTTGTGACAGTGATAAAGGGAAAGTTTAAGGCTTGTATTTAGATAAATTGGCTGGAAAATTTGATCCACACAGTCTTTCAAATACGATTATACAAACATAATTTGCATAAATATTATAATTAAAATTCTGCCTATGGCATAATAAAGAAGGGAAAATAGTATTAAATGATCAAGGCATTTGAATGTTTGAAATTTCACTGTGTGATGTTTCATGCTATCCATTAAATAAGTAATTTATTGCAAAATCTATCAAAGCAAAAGGAAATTAAGTCAGATAAGACTGGCTTTTTACTTTGCATATTTTTTTTTCTGGGCTATCGCTCCTTTCAGACCACATGTGATTTTTCCAAGGTACTAACTCAGAGTAATTATAATACTGGATCTACTGTAGAGCTGTGACTCTGCAGATGCTGTAACTGCAGCGCGTGCTGATGTGCAGCTTATGGCAGCAGGGATCACGACATGTCATTCCTGGGTGGTAGTCCCATCCTGTGTCCTGCTCTGCGCCACCTCCTGCCACCTGGAACGGCAGCACAGAACCTGGTGAAGCCTGGGGTGTCCCATGTGGCAGCAGGGACACAGGCTGGCCGCTGAGGCGCTGTCCTGTCCCAGGGCTGGCCCAGCCAGGCTGTCACGAACAGGCTGTGCACACCTGGGGAGCCCCTGGCAGGTGCCAGCACCCTCCTCTCCAGTGTCTGGGTCCTGGAGCTGTTATTTTCAGCGGCCTTTCCCAGGCTCTCCCGCACTGCCGTACCCTGACACGTATCATACAAACAGATTGCTACACTGCTGAGCCCTGCTGGGTCCGGAGCAGTCACGGGCTGCTGTGTCTTCAGTCGCTGCTTTCCTCTGCATTCGCTGACTCCCGCAACCCCTGGCAGCCTACTGTTTTCCTCTCTGCGCCCTCCTTCCCCTCCCTTTGCCCTTGGCAAGGGCCGCCACAGCACCTGCACTCCGGCACGCCTCACACGAGCTGCTCGTCAGGAAAGGTTAACGAGGGATGAAGGCAGCGCGACGGACACGGGAGGGATGGCAGGGTCTGATCACACACGGGAAGCGTTAAACACGGTTCCCAGCACCGAACCAAGCTGGCGCACAGCAGCAGCTGATGGAACTGCAACACCGGCTGCACAAGCGACTCCCCAGCTGCTCGCAGGACGCGTCAGACACCGGTGCCCTGCGCAGCCGTGCCGCCGCGGCGAGCAGGGGCCGCACCGCCACACCCGGCTCAGCCACCCCAGAGCTCCTGCCAGGGGCAGGGGCCACCTGTGCTCACAGCATGAACACCCCCTTCAGAGAGCAGATCAGGCTGGTTAGTTATTCTGTCTCTTGGCTCAACTGGCGGTGACCGATGGATGAAAGGGCAAGTAGGAAACGAGCTTGGAAATGCACAGGGAAAGAGCCACCCTTATCAGCCACTGCTTTGCCACTGCAAAGATCTCCTTAAGTAAACCGCAAACATAAATAGGATAATAAAGGAAAGAAAACTTACAAACAGTTTACGGAAGCGTTCAGACTAAACTGCTGCAAGGTACGTTCACCCTTTGATATAAATCCTCTGCCTTGTCCACCTCCAGGCCTGCAAACAAGGCAGCCTCACTCCTAATGTCACTTCTACTGCTGAAAATTTGTGACATCAATAAAATCCTGGTTTGTCAGTACAAATGGAATTTTAAATTGAATTCTTATCAAATTAGCCTTTCATCAAGGTCATGCAATATTGTGTGAGTAACCTTTTGTGAGGCTGTGTACATGGCTGCTGCCGGAGGTGAGAATGAGACAAATTATAATGAGATTACCCAGCTGGAGCACTCAATAACAGGCAGTGGAGGAGATGGGGTGACATTAAGTTTAGCGATAATTTAGGTAAATGGTTACACCAATGCTCGAAGCACAAAGCTTCACCCCCCATCTCTGTGAACCCACACATGCAGTACCTCTCTCAGAGGTCTCAGCAGCCCCAGAGCAGTCACAGCTCTGACACGCCAGAGCCAAAGAGAATTTCCTGGCGGAACCAGAATGAATTGTAAATGCATCCCCTCTGCTGGCTCTGTGGTGCAATAAAACTTCGTTTCAGGGGAATGGTGTTTTGCAACTGCAGCTGGAGGGATTTTCCATCAGCCTTGCACATCATGGCCAAATTTGTGGGAAAAACCTGTTTTTCAGCATGAGGAGCTCAGTGCTCCAGGTGCTGGGTAGGAACTGAGGGAGTCTGAGATGTGTGCACGCACTGTGAAGCAAGGACACAGCCTTGCTCCCTCATTCCAGGGAGGCTTGACTGCAGGCAGAGCCCAGAGCTGTGTTGGGCACTGCCTGTGGCATCACGCAGCCAGGGGTGTTGAGTAGGCTGCCAGGAAGGGGTAACACTGCCTTGGCGCCCCAGCACCTGCCGTGCCAGCCCTGGGAACAGCAAGACCCATCTAGGAAGCTGTTCCCACCATGATGGAATAGTCCTAATAAGTAAGTATGAGCTGCTGCTGCTATCCTTTTAGATAACATCTTCTTGAAATGAAATATGTAGATCAAATTGCACAGTCAAGAAATATCCAGCTGCTAAAGCCTCCCTCCCAAATAACAACATAGCTGTATATTTGACAACTCCAAAAAATATTTCAGCAAACATAATAGAGAAGATAATGATAATTAGACTGGTATTTTATGCCATAACACTCTTGAATGCCTACAAAAATACAATATTTTCAGCAAACTATAACTGAAAAGATTATTTGGCTTATCTAAAAAAAGTTTTTCCAAGCCTCAGCACATCTGTTACAAGAATTCCTGCAAATACATGGTGCAACACTGTTGCCTCAATGGACTGTTCATTACTTTGAGAAAGAGGTGGATAAAGACACGGAGGGTTTTGCATGACAGGTCCCTTTGACAGGACACTGACATAATCACTTTTCATTGGGCCCATGGAAAAGTGGAAGTGAGTGAATAAACCCAGGAAAGCAGCAGCCAGCTAAACTGGAGCCCAGCCCAGGGCAGCCCCCAGCGCGGGGCAGACACGGGGGGGCCGTGGCAGAGCAGGGGATCTCCTCACACAGGTATGAGCTGATGTGAACCCTGTGCTCTGACATTTCCCTGCAAACCTGCACAATTTGCTTTTTGTTGCTCAGTTATGTGTTTATCCAGCCCCACACAGATCCCTCCAGCACCAAACATTGGGTGTCTTTTGCAGATGCAGCTTCAGTGTTCGCTCTCGGTGTGGACTCAAGCTGGGCATTTGTTTTTAGTACGTGTTCTTGCTGTTAGGACTTGCAGGCTGAACCTTTGAAGTACAGACAGGGGTAATTGAAAGCTACTTGCTGTCTTTGGGGAGAACAGGGGTGAAGGGGAAATTCCAGGCTTGGCTGCAGCAACACAATTGATGCCAAGGCAACCTGCGATACCAAAGGGCTGTGCATGCAGCCAAAGCATCAGTTCTGAGAAAATTTCAGTATTTCAAAATGAGCATTTCAAATCTGAGGGGCCACAAATTCCTTGTATTTATCCTTCCCTGCTTGTCCCCCTCCCCAGACACTCTAGCTCCAGGCAGACTGAGCAAGGCCTTTTGTTTTCAAGCAGGCCTGTACAGTGCTCTGGTGTTTGTACTGGTGGTCCCCCCTCTAGCTGACGAGGGGGAAATCTCTTCATGCCTTGTTTTGGGGTCCCTTGGTGCTCTGTCTCATGGTGTCTACCACTCCAGCCACCTCGGCTGCACTCACCTCCCATGCTTATGTGGTCACAAGAAAGTCTTCCCAGTGATCCCTGGGTGATTTTGTGATACAGGATTTTTATAAGTCTCAGCATTTCTAAAAACATTTACTCCTGTGCAACCAGTAATTGTGATTGACTGAGAAGAATCTGGAAAACAAGAGTTTTGCACAGGCCCTGGTACATACAATCCTCAGTGCTGCTGTCACCCAGCCCCATAACACCAGCAGAGCCATTGGGATCAGCTTTACAAGCTGAGCACAGAGCAAGAGAGAAGCAAAGGGGCCAGGGCTCAACTCTTCTCATGCCAGTGAAGCAGCATCTCATTATTCTGGGCAGAAGCCCAGAGCTGGTCCTCTGCAGCCTCTCCCCCAGAAGCTGCTCTGCTGGTACTAACTGGGCTCCTGACATGAACCAGGTTTATCCATGGGCCGAGGGCCCCGTCCTCCACATTCAGTATTCAGAATACACTAAGCACAACATTTGTGAAAAGTGTCAAATGCAATAATATATTCCTGTTTTTAACTTCAGGCTACTCCCTCACCAACCATACTGAAAAGTGTTAGAATTGGACAAGATTTCCCAGGAGTAAAAGAAATTCATGTTCATATGCTTATGAAGGCTGACAGGTGAACAAACTCTTCTACAGGGCAATTGCAGATGCTCTAACTGACATTTTAAATTCTTAAGAATTTTCCATTTGCAAATAGAGGTTGCCTTGCAAAATGACAAGCAAACCAAGCAGACTTCCCAGAAACTGGTCCTTTCTGTTGCCTTTTAGTGGTCTTATTTTCCATAAGAGAGAAAAATGAACAGTGGCCCCTCAGAAATGGACTTTTGCATCTATCTTTTAAAATCTTTTATAGAAGAAGAGTAATAGGCCAGATACAGCACTAATTTTTATTGTAAACTACTCTGGGAACATATTTTAATCAGAGCCCCTAGCACAGAAAGCAGATTAACTGGAAAAGCTAATGGTATAGTGCAGTATAAATATTTACACAAACGTTTAGCTAAATCCTTTATTAACAGGTCAAATTTTCTCTGAATTTTTCACCTTTTGTTATGAGATTTTTAATGGGTTGATACCATTCCAGGCTTTAAAAACTCCTCAAGGGAGGAGGAGACAGCCCCCCAAGCACCTCAACTCTTGCTGCTGTGCTGTTTTCATCCCACTGGCTCTCACAAAGCAGAATTATGCCTAAATTCCTGTGCCCCTCCATGGGACATGATGGCTCAGAGAGTGAAGAGCAGCCAAGCAGAAGCCCCATGGCTGTGTTACTGTCCCTGTACCCTCTGGCCCCATACTCACAGCACAATGGGACAGCAGGCACCAGGAGCCTCCTCCCAGAACAATCAGCCTTCTGGTTCAGCAGTGCAAACATTCTGACTCTCCCTCATTCCCTTTCTCATTTTACCAGACATAGTTCTGAAGTTAATAATGATCATTAAGCACACTAAAGATCAATACCTTCCAAAAATCTCTGACAACCTGTTTTAATTCAAGGAACTGGAGGTTGCTGTGGGTTCCTATTATAGTTTTACAGGCTTGAATTTATTGGAGATTGTTTCAAGTCAAACCAGACACTCTGACAGAAGAGAATGAGGGTCTGGGCAAACTCAATACATCAACTCTGTGATCAAGTGAATTTAGCAGTCTGCTCAGAAGCAGGATAAAAAGTGTGGTTTACACTCATCAATTTTCCATTCTGTCTATCCAGGAAAAAGAAAAAAAAAACCCCAAAGGTTATAAGAAATCATCACCTCAGGTCACTTAGGAATTTCCCATTTAGCACAGCTATGATGAACACCTCAGTCTCTCCTGGTGTCACAATTCACCCAGCTCAGCCTGCCAGTCCTGCCTGTGCCCAAATGAATCCTGTGAACACGAGGAGCTGCCAGAGGCAGGGGACACCTGGGCCACCTCCCAGGCTGCCTGTCCCCCACCCCCCAGCAGCCCTGCAGCACCCACCCACCACTGGGGGTTTGTTTGGGGTTTTGTAGGGATTTCTTCCTTCAAAAGTTTTGTCTTGAAGAAAGGGAGCAAGGTAAGGGCACATCTTAAACAGGAAGAGGTCTGTGGGAAGGCATCTGTATCTGCATTGTTAGCAGTGCCCAACTGTCAGCTCAGAGCCAAGGAAGAGAAGGGATTGTTCTTCCCCTCTCCTGCTACTCCAATCTGCCCCCAGTCAGTAGAAGGTGCTCTTTCTCCACAGACCTGAAACAGGGCCAATTTACCCCAGAAACAGCTCCTACCCTGTAAATGTTCAAAAATCTCTCTCATGGTTCTCCAGTCACGCAGATAATTTTGTTCTTAATTAAACAAATGCCACAATGACAGCTGGAAATTAGCAGCTGTAGTTTGACCAAGGAAGTAAGATACCTCCTTTAATTAAAAGAAAACTCTCAAAAGCTCCCTAGTGAAATTTCCACTCTGATGAGATGGAGTAGCTATGAACCCAGAAAGCAAGACATAACAAGAAGCACAGGGATTCAGTGGATGCAATTTTCTTGCAGGAAAATGCTTTAACTTTCAAGGAAAGAAAAGAAGCTGTGGAAGTTGCAAGAAGTCAGCTTTCCAATTGATTTTCAGCTTGACTTTGTAGAGCATGATTCCCAAGGAATGACTAGGAAAATGTACAGCATCCCAATTTCATCCAGGAGCACTAGACACCGGAGGTATTGAACTTAACTGTGACAGCTCAGAGTGTGTTAAACAATATCTTTTACTTCCTAAGGAGGTAGGCACCTGCAGCAGAGGATATGAGGCAGCCAGAGATTCAAATCTGTTTTTTTTTTTTAATATTGGCTCTTTTGCCAGCCTCAGAGCTACTCAACATATTTACATATTCTGACACACCAGACTTGCTCTCTTGATAGATAAAATATGCAAATCTATTTAAAGATAAAGAATCTCTCTCTTTGCATATTTTCCTAAATAACATCAGATACGTAAGAGACTCCCACTGGTGTAAAATTTCCTCTTACTCATTTGACTCTTAACATTGCCCCTCTGGACCCAGCCTGTAAAATGCTCCTCACATGGGGCAAGGCAGCACCGAGGGCTCTGTGTCACCTCTCCTGGAACACCTCTCCATGGCCACGGTGCAGGGACAAAGCTGCCAAAGCTGTGACTATTCAGTGCTTGAGAAAAGCAAGGGGAGCAGAAACCATCGGGAGCTTATGCAGTGTGGCCAAAGATACCCATTACTGCAGAGCTGAGGCTGCTGCCATCTGAAACAGGCCTTTTCTCAATCTTTGCAGTCTTAGGAAATTATCATTTGCCTCCAGACAATCATTTCACAACAAATTTAGAAGAGGATATGTACTTTGATGTCTTATGAACTCTGGGGTTTGCCATAGGGAGTAAATACACGAGAGTGGAAACTGGGTCAGGTTACTAAGGACAAGTGTAAAAATAAGACAAATGTACAAGGACAAACCCCGAAAACCAGTGGGCACTAAATTAAGTAGAAATCCAGGGTCCATCATCCATGACCAAGAGAAAGCCTGGGTGGTGTGGGAAGGGACAGCAGAGATGGGATCCCAGATGCCCACAGGCAACCTGGGCTTGCTGAGTTTCTCCCTGCCCTAGCAAGATGCTTGTCTGGGGCCACCCCTGAGCTGTGCTGGCAGTGGCATCCCCACAGAGGTGCCAGGAACAGAGGCACTAGCCTGGCCATGGTCAGCTCTGGGGCTGACCAAAGCAGTACCAGGAGGGAGGAACTGATGGATTTTATTGAAATAATTGTTTTACAAAAAAGTCTCTGCTGAAAATTATCTGTAAAAGACGATACTTAGCTGACACAAACTGATTTAGATCCACAAACTTTGATGGAGCACCAAAAATCATTGAAAAAGCAACTCCCTGCCCCATTGGGTTGGCAGATAATTCCACTTAACAAACCAGGCAATGACTATCAAAAACATGTTGACTTTATAGGTGATTCCAAGAACAGGGACTACACAATTTTCCAAAAGCAGGGAGATATGGTCCTCTGCATATAACCACATACTAACAATACCCAGGTTGTGCCTGGAAGAACCACTCTGTTTGGTAAAACCCATTCCTGGCTATGCAGAAGGCATTCTCATGCTTTTGCAGCACAGACACCCTTGGTTTCCATCCTGCCTCAGGTGTGCACAGTGACTTCCCACACCAACCAGCTCCCCAAACCCATGCTGTAAGCATCACACATGGCCCTGTCCTCTTTAAAGGCATTTTGAGACCTGGGGTAGCAAAGTGCTGTTTGATGTTTGAACTGTCTTTTGATCATCAAAGCACATGCTTAAGAACAGATCAGCAGGATTAAGGCACAGGCCAAACCAGAACTCCCCAGGGCACAGCATCCTGGCTTTGGCACAGAATCCTCCATCCTTTTGTATCCTAACCAAAGGAAAGGGGAGGAAAAAAAGAACCTGTCAGCAAGGCTGCTCTGCTACAGCAAGGTCAGCCTTCCCCCTGCTATGATGAGAGGCTCCAGCTGTGCCCCAGCACCAACCACTTTTAATGTTACTCAATGCAGAACAGTCCCATTTATCAGGAATGGTTTTTTCCTAAAGCAAACTATTCTGGCATTAGCCTTCTCCAGCAAATACCCAACAAAAAGTTTGCACAGCAATTACAACCAGCAGGGTAGAGGACTGGGCTGCACTTGACTGACTGGGGTGTGCTGGCAAATGATCACTCAGATGAGGACACCCAGGGATGGCCAGGGTTCAGCTGTGAGCACGAGGACATAGCTCCCTGTTCAAATACCAGGTATAAACACTCAGCTTTAATATCAGGTACACAACAATGTTTTTTAAAAACTGCAGTAGAATAAAACCTTGTGATTCAGGGGGCTGTGCAGGTAAGTGGAATTTTAAATTGCTCGACACCCAGGGATGGGGCTTAGGGGATTCTGCTGAACAGAGACCAGCAAAATGTCCTTGCAGCAGGACAGTCCATCAGTGGGGTCACACTGTCCAGGGCACAGGGCAGGGCTTCCCTGTCACAGAAGATTTACCAAGGGAAGGGGGAGAACCAACCAAGCTGAGAATCCTTAGAAAAGCTGAAGTCAAAGAGAAATGAGGGCTCACAGCCACAGCAGGAGCTGTCAGTCATCAGTATGTGCCACCATATGTTTTAATAATTTCAGATTTCTCACATTTCTCTAGGGGAGCCTCAGAGCAGTTTCCATGCTCTTCACTCAGTTTTCAAATTTATGGCTGTTCTCATCAATAAAAGATTTGGTTTACACACTGTTGTAACTGTATAACGAAAATCAGGTGCAACTATGTAATATTTCTCTTTAATTACTATTTGTGTCATGAAAAAGGAGAATTAATCATTCTGCATTGTTATAACAGGATGAACCACCTACTAATCACAAACTCTATTTCCATTCAGATGATGCTGCACAACATTCTATTAGTGCAAGTAAATATCAACAATAGTTTTAATTATTTCTTTGGTCTTTCTCCCTGCAGGACACATCTACCTGATGTGAACAGATACACAATTTAAAGAGTTATGGCTCTTCCCTCTCACACACCTGGTCTAGAGAGATAAAACACTTTCTCTCCACACCCTTAGAATGAAAGAGATGTCCTTGTCTCCCCCTTCCAGCTATATTCTCTAGCATCAAATTTTTTTTATGACTTATGGGTGAAAAGTGTGAATTCAAGGAAAATGTAGTCTTCCATCATTTATTCATACTACCCCTCAAAGCCAACCCACTCAAGAACTCACAATCATTTCTTTATTTTGACTGTGGGCACACACGTGTCAGTTAAGTGTTAGCCCTGCTACTGTACTTCCTGATGGTCAATTTTTAATTCCTGGCAGGGGTCTGATGTCCAAATCTCACTGAAAAACAAGAAATTCACAGCAATGTCTAGCCACAAAGGAGTTGTGTTAGCACTTACTGAATACCATTTTGTGATGAGATGCGCAGAAGGATCCAGCACTCCTAAATTATGCATGGCTGTGCGTTCAGCAGATCCTTTGCTTTATTTTGCAAGAGTCTCACTTGCCAGAGCACTCCAGGGAAGGAGAAGAGGCTCCTGTCAGAACAAATACAGTCAACCAGAGAAAGAGGATTTCACCAATTAACTAATGGGGTTTCTTTATTCTGGTATTTTTCCTCTCTGCCTCTCCCCAGCCGCGTTCCTGCAACCCTCCAGGACAGCAGGGCAGGGAGCACAGGCTCCGCTTGCAGCCCAGATGGGAGCGCTGACCTGGCACTAAGGGGCTGTGCCTGTGCACCCCCCCAGGCTGGCAGGGGCTGAGGGGCTGTGCCCGTGCCCCCCAGGCTGGCAGGGGCTGAGGGGCTGTGCCCGTGCCCCCCAGGCTGGTCCCCAGGGCCTGGGTGTGAATCTCTCACAGCTCGGTGTGAGCACACTCAGAGCCCTCGGTGCCTCCTCTGCCACGAGCCACCCAGCACTGCTCCTGACTGGAACACACCTGTCCAGAAAAAACCCTTGAGATAAAGTACCTGGAATCTGTCAAATTGTTCTGCTTGGATTGTATTGGATAGGAGATTTGGAGGGGGCTGGCTTTGAAACATTATTTTGAAGGCAATGGTGCTGTTAGTTATTACTCAAACCATCAGAGAACACAAGATGGTACAAGCCAGACCCCTGTGATGGACAGATACCAATATTCATGTAAAACACAAATGACTGAAGCACTGATTTAGCTGAAGAGAAACTGTCTGCAGCAAAGCAAAATAATTTAAAAATATTAACTGCCCCGTAAATCTAGGTTTTTTGTTGTTTTGTTCCAGGATGGAGCAAAATGTCAAGGCTGCTAAAGCCCCACAACACCAACTCAGGTTGTTTGTTTCATCATTTCTTAAGAGATAAATGAATTCCCAGTCACATCCTGAAATTACTATCAATCAATCCAGTTACTTCAGTATATTCATCAGCTGTATGGGTACTAATCCAGACTGTTTAAAGGAATAACTAGTTATTGGAAACCTCTCCACAGTCCTGCACCAATCTTCCTAATTATTAAAAATAGAGCTATAACCTGGCTGCCTCTTTCGGACATCATTAGACTTGAAAGAGGAAATAAAATCCATTTGATAAAATTGGAAGTGTTGCAGAGGGCAGTTAGAAAACCAAGCTTGGTTTTGATTTCCAGTCCAACACAGGGACACACCTGGCTGTGCCCTCAGCCCAGTTCTTGGCAGCATTGGCCACAATGGCTCCTGCAGCCTTGGTGCTGGGCACTAGCATGGGGCAGGACCAGGCACTGGACTTTCTCATCACTTCCCCTTCCACCACCATTCCCACTCCCCAGCTGCTCTGCCTCCCTTGAAGCCACAGCCCCCCCACAGCAGGGGCTGTCCGTACAAGCTGTGTGCTCCCTGGGATCGGCCAGGAAGGACCCCGCTCTGGGTTCACATCTTGCAGCAGGGTTCACAGGTTTTCTCTCCCAGCACCGTCTCTTGGGCGATCCTATGGGTCTTACTGTGCTCACTCTCCTACCGCACACAAGTATCAGAACCCCGGTTCCCAGCAGCCTGCAGCAGTGCCTGATGTGCTGCTTCTTTGATCTGAACTTAATTAACCTTCAGTGGACATGCCTGGGGCTCCCTGCCTCCCACAAGGCTACTGGGACTCCCAAGCTCATCTCATGCAGAGTGCAGCAATTCTCCAGCCCTGAATTCCTTCCCCAAAGTCATTCTCCTGCCTGTTCGCCAAGCGTCCCACTCAGACCCCTCCATCCCAGCCCAGGGGCAGGCGGAGCCGGTTTGGATCCCCGGCAGCTGTCCTCTCCCGCTGGCAGCCGTGGCTCGTTACAGCTGACTGAGATGAATGCCCGTGTCCAGCCTCCTCAGCACGGTACCCGCGGCAGCTCTGACCAGATAAGGTGCTTGTACACAGCGCCTTACAGCGTGTCCTGGCAGCCCTGCAAGCCCCGCACTGGCAATCAGGAGACTGAGCTGAAAACAATTAAAAATGGAATGGCACAGCTCTCTTACCTGGGAATTGACCCAGAAAGGAGATTGGAATAAGGCTGTGGGGAAAAGCATGAGGTAGTTTACAGCTACAGTGTTCTCCATCTGAGCCAAGCATGCAAGGAATGATAATCCTCAGCCCCACTTTTCTCCTGCTGTCATAAACACTGTTTTCTTCTGTGGAGTTGGGGGGGGTTTTAGTTTTGCTTTTTTGTGTTTTTCTTTTAAAACCAAGGACGCACATGGTCTGCACTGCATGGAAGCAGCAAGTCCACAGCATGCATCCTACCATGGCTAATCTTGAAACAAGTGACCCAACTTCAGACTCTGAGGAGCTGCTCCTGCACAACACAGCTGCATGGACATAGATGGAAGAAGGGAAGCCAAGGGCTATTTCTTGGCCATTGCTGCTTTCCTTTGCCTCAATTTCTAATACAGATTTTATGTATTAAAATACCAATAATAAGAAATACCAGTACAGCAGGGGAGCACTCATGTTGATGGTCTGAAGCATGGTATAGATTAACTGTGGCTCTCTAGTGCTGGGAACCACAACCCATTAATTCATAATCATCATAGACAACTGCTGAAGACAACAGCTGCTCAGGCTCCTGGTTACATCTATTTATAGTGGTGGCAATCCAGAAAACAGACACTGCTTTACAGGGAGAGTTAAAAAGTGATGCCATTTGCAACACACACACGCACATTAAACAACCATAAAGCGCCCCCCTGCACTGCACAGCATTGTAATAGATGTTGGCATTATGTCAGGAAAAGCAGTTTCCTGGATTCAGCCACATTAATGTTCACCCTAATGAACTCTCTGGAGGAGCTGTCATAAATGACAGAATATCATAAAAGAGCTTCTCTGCCAATAGAGGCCAGGGAGAGCACAGACACTGATTACATGCACGGGATGAACTTGGAGCTGTGATGTTCCAAGGCAAGGCAGTGATATTTCTGATTAATCAGTTATTCATAGGGTTTAGTTTGCAGTTTTTATCTCTGCAGGTGCATTTGAAGTAGAATTCATGGAAAAGAACTTAAAAGATTTCCTACAAAGTTATTAAAGATAATAATTGAAATTGTTATTTTGCCTGATGATAAAGCCAATGGCTAAAATTATTCAACCTTTTAAAACCTGATAATAAAGTAAGTTTTTTCCTACTGGTAATCAGCTCATTTCATTGCAGAGATCTTAAAAAATTCAGCTTTGTTAACCCCAATCTTGTCAGAGGTTATACAGTGGCATGTAGGTGCTTTGTTTGTTTTGAAGTTGTGAGAATACTAGGGAAGAGGAAGGGAGATGGGACCACGTGGAATATTTCTTTCTGCTCAGCTGATACACTGAGAAGTTCACTCATCTGAAAGCATCTACTCTAAAACACTCACAGGCCTTGGGAGCTGGGACCATTTCTGAACAAACAACCTGTCCTAGCCTGGCAAAGGGAAGTTCCTCTCCTCCAACACATTTTTCAATGTAGAGCATAACCACTATGTCCTGGACATCCACAATCCAATGACAGGTCTTACTGCCACCCATTCTGTGGTGACATCCGACCAACAAAGAACTTAATTCAGTGTCATCTGAGGATAGCAGCATTTCTGCAATGACTGCACCTCAAAAAGACCTTTTCCCTTCTGTTTCATTCCCTTTTCAGTGCCTTCCTGCCTCATTTGGGCTCCTTTCGCTATTTTCCTGCCTCTTTCACTCTTCATGCTACAGGTGATCAGAAATGGAGGACACAGGACTTCATTGTCACACTGTTGCAGCAAGAACAGCAGAACTCTGTAATTAGTCCAAACCAGCCCCTTAATTTCTTTTGGCAAAGAGTGATTTTATACAAATTGCAACTGCAGCCTCGTTTCCAAGAAACAGATACTCAAGGTTTGGATACAAACTCCAGCCCCCATGCCACAACCCTCCCCCCCACTGGAGCAGCATGGAGCCCACACAACCGGGTAGTGGGGTAGAGGGAAGAGCAGCCTGACACAGAATAATTTCTCCATCCTTTCCAAGAGCAGCAAGGGACAAGACACCAAATGTACTGTGCTTCACAAGCCCCCACAGCCAATAACAGCCCTCTGCACCCAACACCTGCTGGGATAAATTAAATCAATCCTCTGCCCAGCACGGTGCCAGCAAGGCAGGCAAAACCACGTGCAATTCCCACTTTTCTTCCTCAGCTCTGCCACAGCTTTTCGGGAGAACAAACACTGCTGCAGTTTTACAGCCCACCCCTTTTGATTTCTCCTCTAACCCTTACAAAGAGGGGCCAGTAGGAGCTAACAGAGCCTCCTGCAAGATTAAAGTAATTTAGCAAGTCAAAGGTGCCCTCATTTAATAATATCTGGATCTCTATCATCCTGACAGCATGTCTTCATCAAGCCATTACAGTCTGAAAAGAAGTGGGGACATGAGATAGGGAGGCCTGTCACAGCCACTGGTAAGTTGGCTCCACAACTTACCTGTCAGCTACAATCAGGCATCCAGAGATGGCTGCTCTGCTGCAGATCTGAAAAAAAAAAAAAAAAAAAAAATCACCATCATCCTGATATGATAAAATCCTCAGTACTCTAGACATGCCAGGTAATTGATCACTTCCTCATAACATGCATCACTCCCTTGCTCTTCATCAAATATAAACCCACCAAAAATTGAAATACAGAATGCAGCTCTGCCTCTATGGAGCAATCCCAGGCCCTTTGCCCCAAACCCCTTAACAGTGACTGTTACAAAGCTGCCCACCCCAAAGAGTCAAGCACATTTCATCCAGGAAAAGCGTGATGGGGTGATGCTGTAGTCATTAAAGCAAGACTTCTCCCAGGATTAGGAGCAAGAAAGCTCTGGAGATGGTTTAGAGCTGAGTCTTTTAGGAATCCTCAGAAGAGCTTTAGATGATGATGGTGTAAGCCCAGCCCCCCTTCACCAGCCAGATTCCAGTTACCCAGATCTCCTGTGTGGTCTCAGCCTGCTACAGAACTTCAGGACAGACAGGGACAAAGTAAGAGGGGGAGTCAACACCCTGCATTTATCCCTTCCCTCTGGAAGTGTTTCCCCTGAGCTACTGACCTACAGCTGTGGAGGCTGACTGAGCCCATTTGAGGGTTTGGGGCTCGGCCCTGAGAGGCTTCTCACATTTCTGTGCTATAGAGGGAAGCCAGGCATCAGCACAAGCACTTGGCTCCTTCTGGGGCAGGAAGGGACCCCGAAGGGTAGACAGGCAATAGGGCTCAGCCCACAGCAGGATACAGGTTACATCCCAAACCCATACGTTCAGGTGTGCTGCACTTTAGTTAAAGCACTGTTCTGGTGCTTGAGCAGAGCTGGGTGTGGGTCTCCAGTTTTGCAAAGAAACTTCCATTTCTTTGGACTTCATGAACAGCAAAAATACAAATTGCTGGCAAAGACATTTAATGTTGTCTTGCTTTCCTTGAAGCTTGTTCCTGGAAAACAAACCAGTTCCTTTCAAAAACGGTCCTGAATCCCTGTATTTCCAGCTCTTTCTCACTGCTTAAACAAATACCATGCTCCCAGTATACCCTCCCATCTGCTACATGCTTGCAGAAATTTTGGGTCTCTTTTCATTTACCATCTTAATTAAATGCCCTGAAGCTTACCTTTCCCTTCTTACCTTTTGCTTGTTTACCAGCTCATTCTTGCAACATTTACTAATTACTGCAGACATTTTTGTTTAAGGAGGATTTGTTCCTTTCCTGCCAATCTCTTCTTTCCTCTTGACCCTGCAGTAACTTTGCCTATGAAAGTAAACACAAGCTGCCTGGTTTGCATATGGAAGAATAAGGACAGTAAGTGGCAAACAAATGGGCATTGCTGCAATAAGTGATGTTTATGGCTGCAAGATCTCCACCTCTGCCCTGCTGAGGGGAGAGGTATTTAGTTAGAGGAGAACAAACAGCACAGACTCTCCTCCACTCCCTGTCCCAGTGGCTTGGCTGGGGACAATTTGCATAAAGCAGCAGAGGTGGAAGCTGAACACTGTTTATGTAAAGCAGCAGATGGTGGCATTACATAATCTGAAATGTTTTATATATATATATATATATATTTCTCTGAGGCAATAGGACATTACATCGCAGGGACAATGTGTATGGCTGGTTTTGGGGTGGGTCTACAAACCATGTGACAAGCTGAACATGTTTTTGGCTGCTATGTCTCAAGAACAAAAAAAATTAGGTGCAGATTTCCATCTCAAACTTCCTCCCAGTGAAAGGAAAAAGGAAATGCTAAAAGTTATCAAAGAAAAAGTAAGCAATTATCTCTGCGAAAGCAGCAGTATAAATAACTGAACATGCAAACGAATGTGGAATTCCAGGTATGTGCTACTTGCTGAATCCTTGCAAAATCTGGCCCAAACCCCTTTCCTGCAGGACCCAGGACCTGTTGGTTACCAGCACAGATGTGGGGTACAGGTTTGAACCATGGGGCTGTGTGTCCCAGGCTCTCCTGGGCTGGTGTCAGTGAGCTTGGCACCGTGGATGCATGAGGCCATGCAGGAGGTCTCTGCTGTGGGCACTGCTCCAGTGTCCTTTGTCACAAGCTGCCAGACTGAAGGAGTGACAAGATTGTGTGGATGAATCCCAGGTGTCCATCCTGAAGTGGCCATGGAGCACAGGCCTCCCAGCTGGAGGCAGCTGACAGCACCTGTAGAGGAGAATGCCACACACATCCTCTGATGGTGACTGGCCATTTTGTCAGAGAACACAGGCATTGCCCATGCAATGATGCTGGGCTTGAAATGGCCATTGGCCTTTAAATGTAGAAAGAGCATCAGGCATTGAGAGCACATTAATTTAAAATTTAATTTTTATCCTCTGCCTGGGACTCACGTGGGATTTATGCTATTAAATATTAAATACCAAGACCTTTATGCAATGAGGCAGCTTTACTGAATAAAATTACATTAAACAGTGAAATCAGAAGCTTTGCAAATTAACCATGCAACAAGTTCCAGAAAACAGGATGAGGACCCAGAGGGGATGTGACCTTCAGCCAGTGAGCTTCTCACCCAGGGGCTTGTGGCCTCTGGCATGCGCCTGAACGAGGGGCTCTGTCTTACAGCTGTATTGTGCCAGTGTCTGCACCCTCATGAGGGCAAGGCTTGCACATCAAAACAGGGGTTTGAAGGGTAGCTCAGCTTCCAATTTGTGAGAAGTCCAACAGCAAATTGTAATTTTCTTCTGTTTTCTTTTTCCTTACATTGAACTTCAGGAATTATTTTAATATTCTGCATCAGAATGGTGATTACTTTGTCAAGACTGGCTGTTGGAGTGATATGGACCTGATTTTGGAGCTGCTTTCATTCCATGTCTGGATGGGAAGAGAAACACTTCTGTAGCAATTGGCAAAACTGACCTGTAATTAAGAATGGTACCCCTGAACTTCAGTTCTCTAGGACCTGCAAATAAACAACCACAATAAATGTAATGACTTTTCAGTAATCTGTTTTACTCTGAGATTGTTTCAGGATTTAAAACAATGGGATATGAGTTATTATCCCACCTCACAGCCTGGCTGATACCCAAGTGTTAACGCAGGTCTGGGCCATACCTGCTCTGTGAGCCTTGATTTCAGAAAACCTGCTTAGATGTGGACTGGGATGTGACTCAGCATAAGCACAGGTTAAGGACCTGCTGCATGTGAGGCACTTCTCTGAAGTTCCTATATTTAAATGTTTTCCTCATCCAAAATGTTTGAGTCTTCTCTCACATGAGGGGATTTGTCAGCAAGTATCCAGAGCATGAACTGGAAGAGGTAAAAGCATCTTGTTATTAGAGCAGAGAGGCTGGTCCTCTTTTCAACCAGTTCACTGAGGTTTTGTAAGTGGAGAGAGGAAAGCTTTGTTAAAATGCTCATCTTACAAAAATAGAACAGGAAGAAAAAACTCTTTCCCAAGTTCTCAAAATGGACTTGATGTTGAGATTGGGATTTTTAGAACAGAAGACTAATGTGATCAAAAGTAATTGGAAACCTATTTGAACTGCTTTAAAAAGATTGTCTTTGGGGAAAACATCCTTTTAAGGGGAAATAAAGAAGCGTAAGGGCCTGGAGGCAAAGCAACCTTCAGTTAAGTGCATGGCTTGCTTCTGCAGCCCAGGGAGTGAGCATTCCAGGGTGAGCAGCCCCAGCTCAGATGTGTGCTTCCCTGGCCAAAACACTTTGTCCATCACTGCTGCTGGGGAAAAAATCCCACAGAGGAGCCCAGGCAGCAGAAGCAGGGACACCACAGAACAGTGTAAATACAGACATTAGTATAATTTCTGTCAGAACAGATGACTGAAGGAATTTCTACTGTTCCATTTGCAGTTCCAAATTTAACCCATGCCACAAGAAGATTTCCAAACACTGAACATGTTTGCTATGTGCTGTGTAAGGACTCTGTGTACCTTTGAAATTATCTGTCTCCACCATTTCTGTTGCATCTGCTTATAGTCCAGCAACCTGCCAAGGACAGAGCCAGCCAAAATAGCAATAAAAATAATTCCCAAGGTCAGGGGAGTGCATCACGCTTGGGGCATTAAAAATCTCAGCTTTGCTCTAAGCTGCATTGATAATTGGCACCAGAGACAGCAGGGAGGACTTTCCACAGGAGCGTTCTGCTGCTTGGTGTCCATATGGCTCAGTGATATTTTGCTCAATTTTATTTCATGGTTGGAGAGATCAGAGTTTTCCTTGAAGAGCTGGCAGGCAAAGCAGACAAAATTCCCACGGTATTTTCCTGTTCTAGCAGCAAACTGCAAGGAGAAGAGCTCTTGCTGGACTCTCATGGATGAGGGGGCTCTGGAGCAGCAGTAGCATGCCAGGACACAGAATTGTGCTGGAGCTGAGGACAATTCCCTAAAGTGCTGGCTGATACTCACCTTCCCTCCTGCTTATGTGGAGCAGGCACTGCCACTCAAAGCAGAAGTCACTGGGTGACCATGCCCATCCCTCTGTCTTGACATCCTGTTCAGATAGTACTTCCAAAAGCACCTTAAACCTCAGAGAAGCCAGAAAAGTCAGTGTGGTCTGAGAAGCTTAAGGAAAAGATATAAAGTTAAATATTGCCACCTCAATAACAATAGCTTCACACTACTGTGACTATTCTTCTACCAATAATTTGGTGTTTTCACTTACAGTCATTACAAATGACTTATTCCTGTCCCCAGACACCAATCAGAGCCACCATCGGTAATATTCTGACCACAGGCAGATGTAATAAAATTGATCAAGGTGTTGACACTTAAAGATACAAGTAGAGGAATATGATAAACTGCCAAGAACTGTGAGCAAGAAACACAATGTTCTTTCTTTGTGAAATAGCACCTGGCAGGGATGGGTCTTTTGACTTTGTTTTGTGTAGACAACAGCTTTCAAATTACCCAGGTAATCCATTTGGCCTCTCAGAACAGAACAGGTAGGCAAAATGGCCCTCGTGCCCTTGGACACAGGGTGTCCCTGCTCTGGGCATTGCAAGACATGGTGGACACAGGGGAACTCCATCATCATTTGTCCCACCCTCTCACAAACTGGAAATGAATCCACGTGTGTGCAACTTCCTGGCAAACACCTCTGCACATTTCCCTCCTGCCCCAGATATATTCCAGTTGTAATTAAACTGTGTGTTACATGCCAACAAGATCATTGTGTGGACATGCCTAGTTTATACGAAAACATCCGTCCCAGCCAAATAAAATATTTCTGTTATTTTAAGCTTCTGCAACTGAGGGGGGAAAAAAAAGGCTGAGAACATCACCGTGAGCTTGGCTTACCCTGAACACAAGGATCATGCCCTGAACTGAGGAGGGGATGCTCTCCTGGTCCTTTGGCTGTTTTACACAAAGCTGCCACTTCTTCCAGCAGCCCCAGGTCTGTGATGTGTAGAAAGGAAAATTAGGAAGATGCTGTTGCTGACTACGTGGCAAACTGCTGTGGCAAATTCCCTGGAAAAGTGAAGAATTCTAAAGGGCAGCACAAAATAATGGATTGCTTCAACAAAGGTGGTTTGACAGCAGCTGCACGATTTGAATTCAGTGAGAGAAAAAACAGCAGGGCCTAAACAAGAGTGTTGACCGTGAAGTAGACTTTCCTGGAACTGAAGTGGAAAGGCTAATTCATCAAGCTGTAATGAGAACCTCATTGTCATTCATCTTTTATGTGAACATTTGCAGGCAAGAGCCTGGATGTCAGGGGAAAGCCCTGTAATTAATTTATCTCTGTTGTGTAAAAGGTAACAGATCTGAACAATAGGTTCCGTCCCAGCACAGCTGCCTCAAATAAAAATAAAAGTGATTATGTAGGTATTATTTCTGCTTCTATCAAAGGAAAACTAAATAGCTGCAGAAAAACTGTAGCCATGAAAAATTCACTGTTTGATGGAAAAGGTCCAGAAGACCACTTCTAAAATTCATGTTCACAAGAACAGCCCAAACCCTCTGCAGGGAGGGGAGAAAAGAAGTATAATTTATTTGCAATGGGAGAATTATATACATATCTGAAGGTACCATGTTAGGATTAAGGCCAAATAACAGAGGCAACAATCAAAGTTATTTCCCATGGATAATTTGCCCTCAATGCTCAGAAGACCATGTCAACACTCCCTACAGCTAAAAAACCCTGGCTTACTCTTGTTGTGCTTGCTTTAATCAAAACCCTTTACTTTTTGGAGCAGGAGCACCAACAGACTCTCAAGAGTGACAAAGATCGGCCTGAACTGCCTTTTGTACCAACAGGTGCCAGAGAGTTTGTGCAACTATTGACCCAGAAAGGGGCTTGTATAGGTTGGAGCTGAGCACAAGCTGCCAGCCCTGCTGCCAGGCAGCTTCTATCCAGCAGTTTCAACCCCCAGGGAGCGTGGGAAGGCAAGGAGTGGGACACCTGGGGGTGCATAAATTATCAGTCACAAGGAATGATGTATTGATATGTAAAAAGAAGAAAGAGCAGCAGGGTAGCTGCTTGCAGCCAATGTTAGGTGAGCTAATTAACTCTTTAACTTCTTTAACAAGAAGGAAATACAGTCAGTGAAAAGTCAGGTAGTTGGTGTCTGAGAAAGGAAAGAAACAACCTGCTGCCCATGCCAGACCTGCCAGGTGTCCTTCCATGGCCAGGCTGTGCTCAGTGCAGGGACCGTGCAGGGCCAACAGGCAGAAGTGGTTTTTTTAAGAGGATAAAAGAACAGCAAAGAAGAGAGAAAAGGCAGAGAAACACTGCTGAGCCTTGAAGCACAAAACCAACAGCAATTTGGGTCTGTTCCTAGAGTTGAGATCCTATTTTTCTTCTACTATATGCACGACCGTGCAACTCTTGAGATTAAAACAAGCAGGGCGCTCACCAACACACTGGTAAATCCACAACTATGTAATTCTCCAGGGTTTTTTAAACGATTTTTTTCTGTTTGCTGGTGTGGTTGGAATTCAGCCTTTAAGGATGTTCTTGCCAGCTGGGATATCCCAGAGGACATGTTTCTTCCTCTGTTTTACTGGCAACCATGAGGAAAAAATCATAATGAATGACCTCCTTTCCTTCTGCACCAGATACCCTTTCTGCTCTGATACCCTTTCCCAACCTGCACTTGCATCTTCTACCAAAACAGAATCTCATTTCCCAGATACTTCTTCAGGCTTCTCAAGATAATGAAAAAACCAGCATAATGGAAATTCTTTGCATGGGCTTTCCTCTTTCAAACCAACTTGCTTTTTTATTTAAAAAGCTATTGGAATAAGTAATTTCCCTCTATTCGGTTAATCCCAGCTCCCTGCACATCAAGACACATCCTAAACTGGCCATACTGAAAGCCATTAGGTAACCTTCAGGGGGCAGAAACAGAGTTCTCTGTGATTGGTCTGACTAAATAGTTTGCCAGAAGAAAAACACTAAATGGGTCTTCAGAAGTGTGAGGGAAGAAAAAAGCAAGAGAATAGTATTCTTTTCCTGTAACTATTTCCTCTTGATTCTTCATTTCCACAGAGGGTGAGCAGAGTGGATGCGCCCGGAGCGCGGCAGGCAGAGCCTGGGAAGTGGGCTCAGCAGTGCTGGGGCTGACCTCCAGCCGGGACACCAGACAGGAAGGGAACACCCCAAAGAGGCAGGTCTCACTCTCCCGCCGAGCCCAGAGGGTGGCTCTGCAAAATCTGGTACTTGACTGACATTTTCCCTCCTTTAGTATTTTGTTTTTCACATTAAGTTTTCTCCAGTTGTTCTGGTCTGAGTCCAGTTTGCTCCATGGGTGTGACAGGTTGCTTAGCAGCCAACTTTAAAGTTCGATTATTGTATTAATATTGATGCTACCATTGCATGAATCATGACTCCTGTAGGAGGAATAATTTAAGTTTCCTTAAAATATTGATTTTGGAGAGATACCAAAGTGGAGGCACATGGGGCTGAATCCTGCTGGCACAGCAGCTCGAGGATGAGCTTCACCGACTCTTCTTGGGTGGGATGGAGACCAGGAAAAGCAGATGGAAATTCTGGGATAGTTTGGATTTTAATGGACCTGCCTCCATTGGGGGCACAAGCTCAGGACAACACAAAAATGTTTCTGCATTCAAAGGAGCTGATGTTCTCATGTGAATGGGAATAACTTTTTCTTGGAGCCAGAAGATTTCCAAGGCCATAAATGTGAGTGCTAGAAATCTTACCTGGAATCTCAAGAATATGATCAGAAGTCAAAAGAAGTCATGAACACAGAATTCTGTCAAGAATGTCTGTATTCTCTTGATATTTTCCACATAAAATGCAAAAAATGTGTTATATAAATAGCATTCTATGAAAATGTCCTTAATGGCTGTGCTTTGACACATCTTTAAGATCATAAACTTCACTCTTTTTAATGTTTTTGGTAAGACTTGTAATGAGAAAAGACAATTCTGAAGTCCTGACATTAATAAGTCTATTGTAAAAAGGTCACCTTTGCCTAAGAATGTTTTATTATCAGTGGAGCAGAATAGCTGTGAATATGTAATGACTTTTATCTGATGATTGCCTTGTACTCTTTCTAAGGAAAGACAGCTTCAGATGTTGATAATTTACATATAAGCGTTGAAGTGTTTGGCAGTAGAAAAACAAACTGGTTCAGATAAATTAATTATAAAGCAGCCATAGAAGAGACACGAAAATTAACTTCTGATCATCGTGTGTTTCTAAGAGGTTTTAAAAATCACCATAGGACTGCCTGTCCTTGGGACACCACTGCATGGCTGTAGGCAAACACACACTCTGGAGATTCCCTTTCTGTATAAATCACTGGAAAGGCTATTTCTCATTTTCATTTGGTTTTTCCACTTTGGTGTAGAACCTCTACCACTTGCATTTAGCAGAACGTGATGGATTGGGAGGTACGCAGAGAGGAGATGGTATAGGTATAGGTATGTAGGCATGTTAGTGGCAACAGGAGCTCAGATTAGCAACTAAGATTAACAGCCACATGCAAAACCAGAGCTGTGTGAAGGTCCCTGTCCCCAAGAGCTACCAACAAGAGAGACAAAGGGGAATCATGCAGTCAGGATCAAACTGAACACATGGGACCTGCAGGACATGGACTCCCTGCAGGAGCTGCCAGCCTGGCACAGGATTGCTGTGGGGTACAGAACCTGTTCTGCAGCCACTGACACAACTCTGCAGCTCAGAAATGCCCCTCCTGCCTGCCATGACCCTGAGCACACCTCACACTCTGCGCTCATGTCAGATTAGATTTCCCCAGAAGAGTCGGGTGTTCATAAATACCTATGCAGAGCTTGTTTGTTATTTTCAGTCATCACATTTCACTTAATTACTCCCAATCCACCATCAACGAAGGTTTTTCAACAAAAGCTGCCTTTGCTAAGAAAGCATTTTTATATACTAATGATCTTATCTTAGGAATGTTTTTCAAAGAGCAGTTAAACATCATGCTCCATTTGCCAGGGGCACAGTGCAAAGTAGGGATATTTTTATAATTGTAGTTTCAGGAAAAAAAATATTTTCTAACAGTGCTATCTGGGACAAAGGCTTTGTCTTACTGTGAAATCCAATTATCTGGGGGCCAAATAACCGCAAAACTTCACCAATGCAACAACACTGTGCCAACTCATCAGTATTTCAGAGGAAATAGGATGGATATACACAGAACATGGTTTTCTGCTGCAGAGTGATGGCTGCTGACTCCTGGAAGCCATTTCAAGGTTCTGCAGGGGGGCAGGATGCCACCTCTCACAGCAGCCCTGAGTTAATTTCATGTGCCAGAGCATCAGAGAACAAACAGGAACAGTTCTGAGGGATAAGTGAGAGGCTGTGAAAAGGGACGGAGAAGAACCAGAGGAGCAGGACAGGCAGCAATCGAGATTTGTCAAGAACCCTTTTGTCAAGAAGCTGGAGAGACCCGAATTGCAAATGAGACTTAGCCAAACAGGAGAAAAGAGGACAAAAGCAATCCTGAACTTAGTGAAAGCATGGGGATGTGCACCTGCAGCTCTCCAGCAGTAAAATGAGCTGAAGATGAACTCTTGAGGTTCTTCCAAGCATGTCCTGTGTCATTTGCACCAATTACAGGGCTGCTGTCCAGCCTTGCCCTCCTAATATGAAACAGGAGGAGCCTTAATCTCTCAGTATAGGAAATGAGCATTTAACCTAATTTTTTCAAACCCTAATTGAATCCTTATTCTTCCTAATACTGAGCTAATAAATGAGGCATTCCAGATTCCACCCTGGCATTTCAGCACACTATAAAAAAATACACAACAGATCAAGCAACCATTATCTGTGTTGTGCATTCTCAGCCAGTGCAGCTCCAATGCCACATTTCACAGATGGGTTCAGCTGCTCTGTGAGGGCAGGAGCAGCGGGGTGGGCTGATTAAAGCAAACTAACAATGCCATTTGGGGCTGCTTCTTCTCTTTTATTGTAATAAGCTTGGGTTGGTTTGTGCTTTCTCCATTCTGTCACCAGTGCATTATTTTTAACAGAAGGAACTCCAGTTCCAGTCATGGCAGCCCCCAAGCAGAGCCCACCATGAGGCAAGCCATGGGCATTGAGGTGCTTGTGTGGAACTATGCTTGTGTTTCCACTAAAGAATGAACACTGACAGATGAAAATATTCACCATTGCCACAAAGCTTGCTTTGTTTTTTCATCCTGTCATGGATGAAACCCCTTCTTAATGTCCGTTACATCAAAGAAATAATTTCTCTATCTGGTGTCATCCAACCTGTTTTCCATTCCTGATCTCTCCTCCCTTAGAAAGCTGAAGGCTAATTGGTATTCAGTGAATAAATTGTCATTACTTTTATTAATTATATCACATTGTTCAACTCCTAAGATAAGGAAGTTACTGTTTTCGCAATCAACGATGCTGCTCCTGTCAGGAGAGAGGGGTGAGGGATAAAAATTCCTGAAGTAATACTGCACCAGTGAAAGGTGACTTTTGTCAATTCTTCTGAGCCCCAAACCCTGCTTGGAGCTCTGGCTGTAGAAAAACACCTCCCTCCCTATGTGAGCAGCCAGCCCCCCAGGCAGCCCCTGTCTGAGCCCTCTGTGCTGTGTGAGCACACACACTTTTCTCTGTCCCCCTGTGCAGGCAGGACTGCAACCCAGGCTGCAACCCAGGAGCCACACTGAGCTTTAAAAATCCACAGGTGGAGTTTGCAAAGCTCAAGTTAATCTGTGAGTTGGTGTCTGATTCAGAGAAGCAAGAAGAGTCTGCTTCAGCTCCTACACAAAGCAAAATTGATTCCACCCCATCTTGGAAGAGATATAGTGTTCCTTTTGTCTTGTTTTTAATTTTTATAAGAGGAAAAGACTTGAAAAAGAATATATCTGCACAGCCTAATTCCCAATTGGCATTTCAGTTTTGAGTCCAGAGATGAACAGGATGCAGTGGTGTGAATTGTTACAATAACATTAAAAATGCAGCAGAACTCATTATCTTAAATTTAATCTCTCCCTCAGAAATTCTGTCAGACTCATTATGTTGGTTCCTTTTTTGACATGGTTTAAGCACCTCTAGGGAGCAGCTGTACAATACCAATAATAATTATTAAATTGCTGTCTAAAGCTTCACTGGACATCAAAACGAAGTAGATTAAATTCACACTTACAGACACTTTTTAAAGAAAATCATCAGTGTACCAAAATAGTGGAGCTTATGATATGCCCTTATGGAGTAACTGAACACCAGTTCACAGAGCAAGTGTCCTACAAACAGAGGAGACACAGAGACACAGGACTCTGAGGGGTGCAGGTCACAGCCCTGAGGGAGGCTGTGTTTTCAGGGAACAGAAAGTGACACTTCGTCCAAACATATCACAAAGTCCAGCTTTGGAAATGTGTTGCTTCCGGCCATTGCAGGGCTCCTGCCCTGTGCTTTGCTCCCTGTTCCCCACGGCACCCAGCCCCAAATCCCCTTCTGCAGCAGTAATGCCGGTGCATGCTTACCTTTTGGAGGGGAGAGTTTTAAATAGAGCTACATAGAGATGAATAATCAACCAAATTTGCAATTAATTCCAGCAACTCATTAACTGTAGGAGTAAAGTCCCTGGAGCTTCACTAGTTTATGCGACCTATGGATGGGTGTCCATTTACTTACTAAAGAACACAAATCATGCCAGGGTTTTATTAGGTGGTGTATTCACTAATATGGAGACTCTGTCCATCAGAGCTGCAAAGAACCAGAACAGCTTTTTAACTGAAATGCCACATCAGCACTCAGGAGTTAAGTGGGACACAAACAATATATAAATTTTGTGCTAATTTCCCCTTAAATTATCAATATTCCCACTAAGAGTCAGTAAAACTGTCCTTCAGCTGCCCTGCAAAGCCATGGTTAAAGGAGTGGAGATCCTGAGCTGTGCAGGGTGTGTGTGCTCAGTCCTTTGAAGAGTGCTGGCTGTGTCCTAGCGTGCATCCCTAAACAAACCAAAACTGAACTGAAAAGTCACTTTAAATTATTATTAACAAGCACTGCACTATTTTAATTGGCCCCCTGGTGAATACTGGCCTAAGCATAGGGACAATAAATTGCCTTACTGTGTGAAACTTCTGTTTTGAATCCAACAGGAAAAAAAGTCCCCCAAACCCAGAAAAAACACTGATGTGCACATAAACACATGGAGAGAGCTAAGAGCACCAGGTCTGGCAAGAGCTCTCTGCTCAGCCAGCTCTGGAACGACCACAGGCAAACTCCAGTGTCCTCAGCACCAAACCAGCGGTGGTGGTTGAGAGTTTAAACTCAAGACTAAAACAGTCCAGTTTTTACGTATCAGGAATGCTTGGAAATTGCATAACAAATCTACAAAGGCTGTTTCTTTTCTGGAAGCTGAGGGAAAGCATCTTGTAGAGCCCCACTGATGTGTTGCACCTCATGCTGGACCTGGGCTTTCCAGCATCACTCAGAAGTCAAAACAGGACAAAAGAAAGGAGTCAAGTCCTGCTACAGAAAGGAAGAACTGAGCCAAATCAGCCTCCAAGTAAGCTCCACCAGGGCTGTTGCCACCCTCTATTCATCAGGAACGAGTGCAGGCATTGAAATTCCACACTGGTTTGATAAACAGAGTGCTGCTTTTTTAGTGTGTCACATTTAGGCAAGAGAGCAGATTCTAGCTGTAAAAAAAATACCCTTGGAACCTGCTTTTATAGTTCTTACTTGAAATATTTCTCAACAGTCCTCTCATCACATGCATTTAAACAACTGCAGCCTCAGGAGTGTAATAACCAATAGCAAATCCACTGACTTTTCCAGGGCAGAAATGCAAGTCCTACATGCAGGTCACAATTTAATGAGTTCACAGACAACAAAGCTCCCAAACCAGAGGGGAATCAATGCTAATTACGACAGGGTATCCCAGTGTCTCCATTGCATCTGTAGTGTCACTTACCTGCAACCACCAGCTGCTCACTTATTGATTTTAAGGTTAGCATGAGGCACAGCACCTTGATGTGGAACGTGTCCCTCTGCCCTCAGATTTACACTGACAGGGATCAAACAGCCAGTAATTGGTAGGGGGGAAACATCCCATACTCCCCAGGCACAACTGGAACAAAGGAAATCCCAGATTCATGAATATTTAGCAAGTTTCCACACTCCTATGCATGACAGATGTATTTTGGTTTTAAAAGAATGTCAAAACCATTCACTGTGGCTCCCTTGTGGGATTAGAGTGGCCCCTTTTCTGGGAGCAGCTGGTTTTGTGGCTTCATCCTGCATCTTCTTGAGGATTGGTTTAGGACTGGAACTGTTCAGGGACGAAAATGGCACCCATACAGACATCTTTTATTTTCAATTTTCATTTCAATTACATTTATCTTTGGGCTTTGAGGTTGTTTACAGCTGAAATATATCTGCCAGGAGTTCAAGTATTTCCTAGTCATTGCTCACATTAGTTCTTTGAAAGGATTGTCAAGACAGAGGAATCACACACAACCAAAAGGATTGTCAAGACAGAGGAATCACACACAGCCCGAGGAGGATGTGTCAGCAGCAAGTCAGAGCAGAGGACAAGCCCTGCAGGCACCCTGACCAGCCTGGCTGCTGGGGGCTGGCACAAAGCTCTGCCCTGGGCTGCAGCCAGAGGCCTGTGCTGGGGACACGTGAGCTTGGTGTGCCCAGCTGGCACAGGTGGGGCTTGGGAGCCATGGCCACCCCTCCACTGGGCCAGAGCAGCCACAGCCACACATCCCTTGGGAATACAGGGCTGGAGTGACCAGGAGAGCTGTGCAAGGGGCAGAGGGGTACATTAAATGCTCCATCGGTGTATTTAATGGCTGGTGATAAAACACTTTTCCATTCCGAAGGACGGTGCTTAAACAGATGCTGTTAGTGGTTATATTTCAAAAGGCAATGGGGCTAAATAAATCTAAAATTTACTTCTACTAGAAGTGTTATGAGGCCAAGGTTGTTTTATTCTTTAGGTGTTCAATTAAGCAAAAATCCAGAGATCTGCTGGAGAATTTAAGACTACCATGAACAGGAAAGCTTTTTAGTTAAGCTTTCATCTCTTCATGTGAAGAACTAAATTGATGATTTTTAAATAATTTACATCCCAGAAGTAGTGTTAAAAAAATGTCCCAAATGGAGCTAAAAGCATCGTAAATATAATTTCCTGTCAGATTATATGAAATACCCTGATAAATGAACAGCTCTTAAAAGGACACTAACGGTGGACTTGGAAGGTCTGACTCCAGCTTTCTGAAAATGCCAGCTCTGAGCAGCTGCCGTATGACTTCAGCTCTGCATGCCCTGAGCGAGCCATGAGATACAGAAGTATGAGTGTGCACTTTTTTCCTTTCTCTGATTTATTACAACAATGCTTATGTTTTGAAGAGACTTATCCATCCAAGAAACAAAAGGGAAACTAGTCATCAACCCAGAACTAGGGGAAGGAGAGAGAGACATGACTGTTTATCTGTTCAATAAGGATCCTTTTGAATGAATCACCAGCTGCCAAAAAAACCAAATGTCTTTTATTTGCCTTTCAGTGAGTGCATGTGGGAGGGGAGGAGAGAGAGGAAGGAGTCTGTGTTAGTTCTGCTGTTACACTGCTGAATTAAGATAGTCACCTACCCATCATCTACTTCCAAATCCCTCTTGATTTTCAGACACAACTGACATTTCACAGCCTTCTGTTGCCCATCCTGTTTAAATATTCATGCATCCAAAGGTTCAGATGACTGCAGCCATCCAGAACAGAGAATCAGAAATTAAAAGCAAACAGGCAGAACAAAGCCCGGTAACGAGTGTGTGGTTCTGAACTTGCTGGGAAGGCTGAGATGAGCATACAGTCAGCTTGAGCTGTGAGTCATCCTCTCTTGTTATTAATGCAGTATTTATCAGCACTCACTCCTTTCCTCATGATTTCTGCCAGCTCTGTTTTCACACCACGTTCATCACCACAGCTTTCCTGTTTCTCTGCCCAGCTAGCACAGTGCCTGTCGTGCCCAGCAGGCTCAGCTCGTGTTCTCAGGCTTTGTCTGTGTCCTGTACTCCCATTGTGTCAGCAGCCTGTTTCTCTGGGTGTTGTACTTCCTTTGCAATTGTTTGTGTTTCTACGTGATGGGCAGCAGTGGTGGAATAAAAAGTGACAGCCTACAGTGAGTGTTGTTATGACACCATCATTTCAATCTTCAAGCAGACAGAGCCAGCACAAATTGAATGCACCTCTTTGGACACACAAAACGGCTTCAGCACCATGGCAGAACTGACCTCTGAGCCCAAGGTGTGGCACTGACCTTCAGAGCAGAGGGGATGGCCTCACTTGTCCTACTGCTGGCCACCAGTCAGAGATGGGGTTACCTCTGGACAGGGGTTGTGCATCTCTGCTCAGGAGCCCTCCCAGCACAGCGCTGACCCTGGAACTGCTGCTCCATGCACACCCTGGCAGTTACATTGTCCTGTGCACAAGGAATGACAGTAGGCTCTTCCACCAGCCTTCAGATCACCAGCACTGAACCTGCACGAAGCTGACCTGTCCCCATCCCCACATGGACAGGTACAGCAAGGCCTGAGGAGCACATGACATGTCCAACGCAGACATTCAGCAAACCATCACAAGAGCTGAGAACAGACACCAAACACTTCTGTGACACCAGTCCCACCCTCCATACTGATCTGCCAACCATGGGGAAAGATAGAACTCTTAGAGGAGGAAAACCATGCTCAGGAAATAGAAGATGCCAAATGCAGACATTATGGGAAAAGCTCAGTGTTTCCTTCCATTCAGCCTGAAAGTCAGAAATGATAACGGCTGAACCCTGAGGAGGATGAAAGGGCTTTGCTCCTGGGCGTGTGACACTGCTCCCTTTTGTGGTACCAGATGTGAGGAAAGAGAGAAGAAAAGGAAAGCTGGAGCTGAAAGGCTCTTTTTTTTTTTTTTTTTTTTTTTTTTTTTTTTTTTTTTTTTTTTTTTTTAAGAAGGAATAAAATTAAAATGATCCTGAAAGAACAACTCTTCCTTTCAAAGACATTAGTTTGGGAAGCTGGCTGTAAAAGGGTACATTTTTGAAATGTGGCTGCAGTTACCAAGCAACCTGCTCTGCTGCCAGCAGTGCGTCCAAATTTGGGGGAGGCAGAGCCCATGGCTCTGCCCTCCCAGGACAGGGAATGCAGCCAGACAGTCTGGACAGCTGGCACACCACGATGTGTAGAGTCAGGACCCTCCACCCAGAGTGGTCCTCAGAGCTAGCTGGGCCTTTGGAAGTAGTGAGGATGGTAAAATAATCAAGACATTGCACTGACAGAGGACGGAGGAACAAGGAGAAGAGGAAAATCTGAAATCAGCCCAGTAAGTGCAGCAGAAGAGCTCTGGATTTATGTGAACACAACTACAAGCATAATTTGATGTATATTACTAAAACCAAGGCAAACAGCAAACAAAATTCTCAATTAACATTCACAGTTCTCATATGCATTGGACACACTGCAGTGCTTTGCAGGATTTTCTATAGCCCAGGAATCTAACAGTGGAAAGAAGAAAACAGATGCCCTGTGACCCAACCTTTCCAGGCTGAAAAACCCACAACTCTGCCTGGGTCCAGAGCTTCACCAGAGCTTTAATTCCATTAACTCTGCACAAGAGTATCATTACACTTTTCTAATCATGAGCTGTTTTGTTACCTCCATAGCTGTTTTAAATGAGAATTAGGCACAACATGCACTTAATTTAGGCTATGAGTTGAGGTGGCAAAAATCTAAGATTATATTCAAGCTGTACAAAAAGCTGAGATGTTTTATTTCCCCCCACTTGATGAAGAGAACTGGCCCCAAAACTCCACAGCGTCACACTATCCCAAATGTCTCCTGGCAGCCTCTGTCCCCAAAATGTCCTGAGCTGCCTGGCACTGAGGGCTGGGTTCAAACCTCCTGGCTCAAAGCATTAACAGAAAGACTGTGATTAGATGTTGTTTGAGATGCCTGAGGATGCCAATACTAAAGACGGGATTTGGCAGCACCTCCCAGCACCTTTTTCTACCCTTCTGAGTCAGCCTCCACCATCACCTGAGCCAGCAGCAGCGTGAGCCCCCGAGTTGCAGCATCAGCTGCACAGAGCAAACGGCACTGCCACTGTCTGCCTCTACTCCAACAGCCAAAGCAAACTCAGAGATACCTTAGGAGTGTAAGATCCCTCACTGATCTGCACAATCTTCAACAGATGTTCTGTGCTGGCACTTGGCATATTTATTGGGTGCTCTGAGATCATGCAAAGGTTTGCAATAATCGTATTAGATTTCACAGTTTTCCCTACACTACACCTAATATGGCATGTATGCTATAAACACAGTCATTGTGAAAAGAGAGTGATGTCACTAAACAGCTGCTTTGCTCAGTTCTTTCATGAAATAACTGAAAATTGTAGGTAGGCATTACATGGAATGCCTAATCCGTGAGTATTTAGGATTATGAGGTGATAAGGACAAGGAAACTATTTGCTACATTACATTCCTTTATGAAACCACACAGTCTTTTAGATATTTCTCCTTGAAACTGCACTGGCAAAGCCTGTCACTTTCCTGAACTGATCCTTGCTGTTACAATTGAGACTATTTTCTGAAGTGACTGAAAGTTTGAGTCATTTAGCACAAGAACTGCTCCCACAACAGGATTCTAAAAGTAATGCCACTCATTCCAAATTTCTTTGCTGTATTTTGTGCAACAACCATGCAGAACCATCAAGTACAGAAAGTAAGTGCCCGGGATTTTACCAGAGACACAGACTTCCTCCAGCTGCCACTCCTCCCATCAGTGACTGATTTAATAACATGACCATAATGCACACAGGCTTTTTTTCCCAAGTTTTGCCCCTTTTCCCTTACTGTTATTAGGTATTTTTCCATTTCTGCACCCTGGGCAGAACACCCTTTGGATTTACAGTCTGACCCACTTCCCTCTTAAGAGGGCGTTGCAGTGGTCACTCACATGGGTCTTGTCAAAGTACAACTTCTCTGCATACAAAGGGGTAACACAGGTGAGAAAACTGAGAGTAAATCACAAGAATAATTTCCCGTAGGTCTGACCCTGAAAACATTTGAAACAATCTCTCATATCCCCCTTCATCATCAATGCCCCTCGTGCCTCTTCTCATACAGTGCATCGCATTTCCAACTTCTCCATCCTCCCAGCAGTGGTGTTCCCAGCAGTCCCCACTTCGCGGGGCCGGGGTGCTGGCACAGGAGCTGCTGCTGCTGGGTGCTGAAGACACAAAATCCACCGCCACACAGGTGGGCTCCTCTGCTCACCCTTCACAGCAATGGCTCTGCTCTGCCATGCTCACATCTGTGCTACTGCCTGAAACACTGAACAGATATTTCTCTTTAAGGCATTTTAAACTGCAGCTGTGAAGAAAGTACAAAAACCAAACACACCACCCCCCTCCGCCGTCAGGCTGGGTTAAACAGAGCTGAGCATCTCTCAGCTGTGAGGAGGAGTGTGCATTGCAAAGCCAACCTCTCGCAAAGCTCCTTGTGAGAGATGGAAAAATTCCCCAGCGGGTGAGATAAAAACTGTATTACTAACCTGACTGGAAATTAGGGAGTTGGAGATATTACGGCCAGGACAGGGAGGGGCCGTGCTGGTCGTGTCCCGATGGCAGCTGCGGCTCTACGGCACCATCAGCCAGCAGGGGACACAGAGCACCTCCTACCCCCACCACGAAATACTCCGCCGCAGGAATTTCAGGAGAGGGGACTGCTGCCATCTCTTTGGATACAACAATACCCTTCCTTTATTTTCTTGCTAATTTCCCCTAAATGGGGCTGTTTTCAGTCTTGAGTAGTGGCTTGAGCCTGCCGTTAGCAGCCCGCAACCCCTCAGCCAGGCAATCTTGTAGCAGCAGGACTCTTGCCCAGGGATGCAGTGGGTCTTGCAGTTGCCCACGTGGTATTTTGTACACTAAGTCCTGGAAACAAATTCGGTGAATTTGTTAGAGAGGGCTCAATGCAGCGGGGCTCTTGTCTTGCAAACCCCGGCAGTTTGTCTGGGCTTCACCTGTGTTTAGAAATCGAGGCAGAGCAGCTGTGAGACCCCCAAACAATGCTTGTTTTCATGTCAAATCTGTGCAAACAGCTCGTATGTCAAAGCGACAGCATCTCCCCGGGATGCGCCTCACAGCGAGCAGGTCCCTCCGGTGCTCTGAGCATGCCGGGTGGCCGCAAACCCCGCTGCCGTCCCTCCTGCAGCAAAGGTGCTGAGCGCCTGGACCTGCCCACACACCTCCACACACCTCTGCTGCCCACACACGCGATCTGGGGCACGTCAGCATCGTTTTACTCACTGAGAATGCTGACTGCATTTTCTGCCACTGCTTCACCTGGGCACTGTCCTGCAATTCTATTGATTTAGGCCCCAACCCAGCATATTTAAAAATGTCACTACATTTAACATTTGATTAATTTAATTTCAGTAAAACTAAATTAATTTCACAATTTTACAGCCTTAAAGCTTTACACCACATGAAGGTTGGATGGGTTGCAATCTAACAGATGCACAACTTCTTGGGGTTGAGAATAGACCTCCACCCATCAGCATTTTAAAATCTGAATGTTACACTGCTAAGCCTCAGGGTTTTCTGTTAATCAAAATTCACCAAATCACTCTAGGATTGCACCATTATCAGTCCATCAGGTCCCAGAGAATATTTGTTATGAGCAAAAGCACTTCAGTTGTTCATGTTGAGCTGAACAAGCGGGTTCCTCTTCGCTGATGTCACATGGAGATGGGAAAGCCAAGTGTCATTTAAGTAGTGTCAACATCCCATTGTGGGGTTCAGACCCCACTCATGGGGTGCACAGCATGGAGAGATGCACACACCTGCATCACTCAAGTCCATGGGACTGGTCAGAGCTCGAAGCACTGTGTAACATACAGGGAGCAAATAGGATCAGGCCCCACGTGGCATCCCAATTCCTTCTTTTGTCCCACATCCAAGAAACCCCTGAGTGCTGCTTTCTCACAGCCAGGCAGGTGTTGGAGCTGAGGTTTCTGATCCCTACTCTGGCATAGTGAAGAACCAAACATCGATCTCATAACTACATTCTGTCTTGACTCCAAGAGATGGATCTCCACAAGTTTCATTAAATATGTGTAGACCATAGGGTATTTCAAAACCCTATGCAGGGGTGCAGCCAGCGCCCATTTAAATGCAAATGCTTTAAGAATAATTATCAATTGCTCAATCTCCCGTGAAGCAGCAGCAGAATGGAGCTGGAACATGCAGGGAAGGTGGCAGCGCAGGCAGTCCTGAGGACACCAACAACGGCCTTTCAGCTCTCACGTTTATAAATAATTTATTTCCAGCCACCTGTGCCCAGAATAACAATTTTCTGCCCGAAATCTCCAAGCTGGTGCCGGAAGGCAGTCAGGGACTCGCTTTCCCGGGACCCTCTCGACCTGTTGGGAAGGGGTCCGGCTCTCCAGAGGGGCAGCTCTGAAGGGATGTGCCCCTAGTGGGAAGAGGCACGAGAAACAAACACGGAGCATCCGTTCAGCTGATCGCATTAGGGCTTCTCGCTGCTGCTGCCGCCACTCAGCTCTCTGCCGATGCAGCCATCCGTGCGTTTGGACAAACACCAGGCAGTGGGAATGGGTAGGTCTGGAAACGTCGGCAGCTGCAGAAGGCTGCAGAGCTCTGCTGTGAGGCAGCCTTAGAGGGGAGGCTGTTTCTCCGGGCAGGGGAGCGTTATGAAACACGAGCGCACTGGCTGTGCTTGAGGATTTTGGCAGCGCAGCGCGAAGGCTGCTTCCATCCTGCCTGTTGGCGCAGGAGGCCATGGAGCAGCTTCCTCCCGCCCGCTCCCGCAGGGCGCAGGACCCCGGCGCCCCGGCCCGCTGAGCCGCAGGGACTCCGGCAAGCCGCAGGGACACGGGAGAGCAGCAGGGACCCCGGAGAGCCGCAGGGACCGCGGAGAGCCGCAGGGACCGCGGAGAGCAGCAGGGACCCCGGAGAGCCGCAGGGACCGCGGAGAGCAGCAGGGACCGCGGAGAGCCGCAGGGACCCTGGAGAGCAGCAGGGACCCCGGAGAGCAGCAGGGACCCCGGAGAGCAGCAGGGACCCTGGAGAGCAGCAGGGACCACTCGAGGGACAGAGCGGCAGCGGTGAGTGGGGAGCGGAGAGGGCTGGGCGAGTTCAGGGGCAGCGGGAGGGAGCGGAGCGCCGCAGACCCGGGCACTGCACCGAGTGGTCCGCGCAGGATTACGGCTCTGCGCGCTGGAAGCGGGAGGCAGAGGAAGGATTAGTAGGGAAGGGCAGAGGGAGCAGGATTTATCAGCTTTTCAGATATGCATTACGGCCTTTTGTAGTATTTCACTGGATTGTACAGGACTTTGCCTGGCTACAACAGGGCTTCTTCAGCCACAAAAGAAAGGTGAGATTTTTCCTCTTTTTCTTACACCGTTCAGTATCTGCCTCTGCAAGCCGAGTGCCAGCTGGCCTGGGCACAAGCAATAACCGGACAACTTTTTGCAGAGGCTGAGATATCAGCATTCATTGCAGTCCAAATGACTGTTTGTTTTACTAAATTAATCCACAGCATCTAAGTAAAGGGGTTTAGCGGCATTATTTACAAAGACTGCAGGTTGCTGTCGAGATGCCCTTCCCCAAGTGTCCACAGAACATGATACTTAAAAAGTCAGCAATGGATACTGCAAGTGTGTTTGTGTCACAGCCTGTCGAGGGAGGCTGGAATGCTCAGCTTCTCCCATCAGTTTCTCGAGCATCACTGTGCTGAACAAATAGACTCTACCAATGTTTAGTAGGTGAATATTGCAGGAATTGAGATATTGAAGCATGACATTTTTAAACCACCTATGATTCAGTTACAGAGCTGTGTGTTATTTTAATTCTGGTAGATTTCCTTGCACACAGGGAAAGATCTCATCTATAGTTCCTGTGGGCTAAGGCAAACATAAATAAATGGTATATATGTTACAATATTCTTGTGCAAAACTTCAGCCACAGACTACACAGGGGCTCTTGGAAACTGTAGATAGACCATCATTTGCTGGGCACTTGAACTCTTAATATCTAAGAATGTACATCATGCCTGAATGTTTTATTGTTAATTAAATACTTTTGAGATTCAGTAATAGTTTGCTGAAAGCTTTTGGTTTATCAGAGAACGGTGACAGCAGACTGTATATGTTACTTCTGGAGCCCACATCCTTCTGTTTGCAGAATGCACACACATGGATGTGGATGCACATGTACACCTGAAATGTGGGTATGCATATGTCTGCATGCATCTCTTCCATACAGGCATGGAATCAGTCCTCCTGATTACTGCATTATGACTCCAGCTAGGTAAAAAGTGTGGGATTAATGGAGAAATACGAGGGTGTGATTTCTGCTCAAGCTGTCCCTGAGCACTTTCCAAGTCAGTACTCTCACAATAAGCCTTGCTGGACCATCTGCCTCCCACAGGCTCTTCTGCATCCATCACCTCAGGCTCACAAACAACATTATTGTCTGGATTTACTCCTATTTATGCGAAAAAAATTGGTCTTAAAAAGTCGAATACCTGGTGAAAGAGCCCCTGGGACAGGATTTGCACAAGTTAGTGCCGACCTCTCCAGCCTCAGGCTGCAGCTCTACTCTGTGAATTGCCTTTCCCTTCAGAAGCTGAATTATCTGTCACTGTAAAATGCCTCCTGTATTGAATAAACAGGGTATAATGTATATTTAAAATTTGTGTTACTTGACCAGTTTATGGACTATAGAGTTTTTCTTTCTGCTAACTCCACAGAAAGATATTTTTTCTTATATATCCCAGTTCAGTATTATTTAAATATTTTAACACAATTTCACCATCAAAGATAACTTTGCAATCTGATTACATCTTGTAGCAAGTCCCTGTGTAGCAAGCAATGGTAAATGCGCTTGTCACCACAGCATGTGGAGAAATTTGGGTGCTTCTACCTAATTTCCAGCTTGCTGGCAGACCTAACAGGGAAACGTGTGGGGTCAGCACAGACACATCCTCTAGCAAGGAAAACTTTGTAAGTTGTAAGAAGTGATTGAAGTTTCTCAGAATGATTTTAGCTATTGGAATAAAGGGAACTGCAAATACTTGACCGGGTCCCAACATTAAATTTGTGGCTTCTTAAGAGTTTTACTTCCTATGTGCATTCACACAATATGATATTTGTCTTGGCTTTCCAAAATGCCCTGAGAAAATGGCAGTGCGTATCCAAGGAAAAGGCAAGACAGAATCCTTCAGCTGAGGCCTGATTGCATTTGTCCTCAAAGAAAGCTGACAAAAGAAAGGAAAGACATGGAAGAAGGATGGATATTCTAAAAATAGTAATCATGAGTCCAATTCCCTTCAGTTTACAATAGGAATCATCATTTTGCTTCCCTGCCAACAACTGAATTTGCAAAATCCTGCTGGTCTTTAGACAAGGACCGACTCTTGATGACCTGCAGCTGTCAATGCAGCACTGACCTGAGCTTCTGCACTGCGCACACATCAAGGGACAGTCCTCAGTCAAGCAACTCTTCACCTGCCAGTCTGGGGCTGTTTTTCAGTGCCTTTGCCCTTTATCAGCCCTTTATAATTCATGGCATTACTGAAAATATTCAAGTCTTCCCTTAAAAATTCTGTAAATTCTCCTTCAGCTAGGAGAGTAGAATTGCCAAGAACTTTATCATGTTTCTTTTATTTCTCTCTACAAATACATCAGTTCAGCTGCCTAGTATGAAATCCTTTGTCACACTTCATGAGTTCATTTTGGAAGCAAGATACTGACCTGTTTTTCTTTATAGCAACTTTTTTGGTGGCAAGGGATCCTTTCTCTGCTGAAGTCGCAGCATCTTGTAGAACTGTGCTTCCACTCACTATGCCCAGAACTGATATTTTCTAGTGCTAATTATTGCTCTTTTCCCAGTGCAGTGTTATCCCATTCATTGCCCTCTTCACCTAGAGGTTTCCTCTGCCATTTAACAGTTCTCACTGCCCATCAATCATCCATCATTGTCCTTTCAATTATAATTTTATGATTTTACTAACAACTTCTAATTCGTATGGTCCTAAGCCCCCTTTGGCTGTGAGAGCTGATAAACAGGCATAGAAGACTTGTTTTCTTCCATTTCGCTTCATTCATTTTAGGTGAAACATGCATGAAAAAGACAAATGCCGCATTTTCTATTACCAGTTGCTAGTTCTTTCCTCCTTAGTCTTTCCTTTTAAATATTATCACCAGAAATGATGCACCTCAACTCTTTTAGGCATACTTTGATGATATTGCAATATGCCGTTTATGGAAAAATCAAATGACAGCTTTTATGTCAGCAGCACCTTGCTATTTCCCCACTAAAAAGCAACATTTAATTTTTGAGTTGCACATTTGCAGCAGTGGTTGTGGGCGGAGAGTCTGCTTATTTATTTGGTAGGGTTTTACTACAATGTACTGTCATGGCAACTGCTCTAAGGGTGAGTGCATCTGGAGGTAATTCGTACACATCACGTTGAATGCAGCAAAATTGCCTTGTACCATTTGAACTTTCTCAACCACTAGGCAAGGGCAAAGTTACCCCTTTGAGACTCTGAAGCAGCTTCTCCTTACTGAGCAAGCAAATCCATAAACAAACTTGGCAGAGCACTAGGAGCAATACCAAATGTTTCTTGATGTTTGGATGCAGAGCCTGTTGCACGGTCAAATTAGGTCTGATACCTTGGGTGTTTTCTCCAGTTCTGCTGATGCACAGCAAGCTTTCTGTCCTGTTCCTGTGGAGGCAGAACACTATGCCCTGCCCACTTGCTGTTTGGGCAGGCATTGGCCAGACTAGTGTCCCTTGGCTCCAGGAGGCATTGCAACGTGCTGCCCAGGCAAGTGCCAGATCCTCTCGTCCTGGCCATGATGCAGCCTCCAGCCATTCCACTTTACATCACTGCAAGCATGGACAAACTTTACCAAAATCCACTGACCAAGCACACGGATGGCATTAAAAGGGACTGAATTGGACCAGTAATGCAGTTTCAAGCATAAGATGCCTGACCATTGCTACATGGTCTTGATGGCCCTTCTCCAGCCAAGCTGTGGGCACTGCTTGATGAGTCAGGAAGCTCCAGCTGCCCCAGCATGGCCTCTCCAACACCAGTAACTGGGACTCATCTGAGAACTTGGGCTTGAAACGTCTCTCTCAGTGAATAAACCAAAAGAGCTGTGAAACCCTGAATTACAGCTGGGCAGAAATTACTGCAAATCTGATAGAATTTTTCTAGCCTCATCTTGCTGATAGGGGAAAAAAAATCTTAAACCTTTTGAGATGGTGTGTGACTGCAGCCATTGCCATCTCACCGCTGGGGGTTCGCAGCAGCTTCACAGGGCAGGGCTGTCTCAGGCAGCATGGACACTGAGGTGTGGGCACCTGCCCCCTGACCCAGCCTCACCTCCAGGCACTGCACAGAGCAGGGCCATCCCTGGTCCCAATCTCGGGTGGCTGACACCTGCACACTGCTTGCTTTCAGATCACACAGCCTCCACTGGGAACAGCTCAAGTTTACAGCAGCCCCATGGCAGGAACAACTACTGAATTAAATCCCACCTATGCTCATAGACAGTATTTCTTCAGATGAATTAGTGCAGTAACAACCTGCACGAACTAATTATGGCTAATTTTCCATTCATTTGTATTGGTACTTCTGACCTTTTTACTGCAATTCTTGAGCACTCACAACATTGATCAGAGATTTCCAATAATTTAACTCTAAGGTCAGCTCTTTAGCTGGTGTAAATCAATGCATTTTCTTTGGCTTTAGAGCTGATCCTCTACTTCTGCTGTAGAGGGAGCAGTCAGAATTCATTGAAGATGCTACAGCCTGGCAGTGCTTCACACCTGCTCAAGCTCACAGCCCTTGGAGAAAGAGTAGTAATCAGCACACTGAATACTTTTGGATATTGCTTAGTTCCCTACAATTAAAATCAGCATACATGTACTTTAAAAAAAAAAAAGCCATTAACAAAACTGCCTAAAAGAGGTTTTCAAGATCACCTGAATTGTAAGATTAGAGACAAAGACTCCTGGCTTGTGACAGCCTCATTTAGGAATTGAGGCTAAAAGGTCACTCAAAAGGAATTTAGGCTCAACTGACAAAAGATTTAACTGAGCCTTAATTTATTTTTGTCCTAGGAGTTTTGGATCTTTGGTTTGATTGATATTTAAGACAGAAAGAATTTGCACAACCAAATGAAAAAGGTAATGGGTAAAAAAGTTAATTGGTAACACTGATTTAATAAAGGAGCATAAGTGAACATCCACAATACTTTAAATCAACTACTGAAACAAGAAACAGTGAGCAGATGTTCGTTGCCAGGACTGAGGATTTCAGAAGTGTGCCCCAACTGGAAGCTAAGGAAAAGCCATAATATTTTCTTTTCTGGAAAACACTGGATCTTTTCTCAACACTTGCCTAGCTCCACAGAGAAAGCATAGACTGGGAAAACAGGAACTTATGGGGACATGCCAGCTTTTATTTGCCATGGGAGGTTAAAGGTTCCCTAGAGCACAAAGGAGCTTTTCTTGCCCAGACAATCCCATCGTGGTACACATCAGCACAAAGCTGCAAAAGCTCAGCAGCAGTCAAGAGAGATCTGCTGAACTTGAGCTGAAATCTTTTCAAACATTCACTAGTTTTTCTCCACACGCATCCCCATATCAATAGTTGGCAATATGAATCCACTAAAAAAAAAATAACAGGGTCTCTGGTTTCTGTTAAAGCAACAAACACAGAATCTCCAAATATCCTTCCAGCATAAAGCCCAACTTCTCTGTGCTGCACAGAGATTAATAATTATTGTCTTATCTATTGTGAGTTGATGCAATTTCTTTTTTCCTCCCCCACACCCACACTTCTGTTTCCTTCTGATCTGCATTTGTAGCTGAGCTACTGTTTGGATGAAAGGAAGGAATTTGGTAATACCTCCCTAAAAAGATGCCTGTTCATCTAGTGACAAAGGATGGAGATGTTGGCTATTGACAAAAGAAAATAAAGAACTTATTTTCCAAACATTCCAAGAGAAATAACCTCATCATTAAGGTATTTCTTGTGCATTGTAAGTTAAAAGAAAAGAGTCTGAAGATCTGAAACTCGCTTGAGCTCAATCAATCGATCTCATTGGACTATAGTTCTTAACATGCATAATTATAAACAACAGATGGAGAAATGCTCAAATAAAGCCAGAAGGGGTGGGTGGGGGAAAGTCACCCTGATGGTGGATGCTTTCAATTTGGATATGAACCAGCCTTACACCCCTTGGTCTTTCAGGTTTCAGCATCGGCTGTTCGGCAGCTCGGCAGGGCACGATGAAGGCATCATCCCAGGAGCCCACGGAGCCCCTGGGCCACCCAGGCGCCTGAGGCTGGCAGCAGTGCCACACCAGGCTGGTGTCTGCTGCAGCTGGCTGGGAAGAAGCTTTTCATCAGGAGGAGGCACTGAAGTGATGGGTTGAACTTACAGAAGGAATGAGTGTCTGGCCAGGCAGAGATTCGGGGGCCGATTGGGAAGTGTGAAGGGCCAGCTTCAGTAAGGGCATGGCCAAAGCTTTCTTCAGACTACAGAAGTTTCTTCGTCGGACCCAGTTTCTGCTCTTCTTCCTCACAGCAGCTTACCTGATGGCTGGCAGCCTCTTGCTACTGCAGCGGACCCGCTTGGTAATCCAGCAAGGTTCTCGTGGGACCCCCAGTAACCAGGCCCTGCCAGTGCCAGAGGAGATGAGTAGGGTTGGGATCATGGAGCCCAGGAGCCTGCAGAGCCCCGGCCCCAGGCTGCTGGTGCGCATGGATGCGCTGCAGGAGCCGGCCCTGGACCAGCGGCACGGCCCGCACTGGCTCCTGTCCCGCAACTCGGAGCTCAGGCAGCTGAGGAGAAGGTGGTTTCACAGGTTCACCAGTGACCAGGAGACCCTGCAGACAGCAGGATTTAAAGCAATGAAGCACACTGCTGAACACAAAGGTAAGGGATGGACCCGTTTTCTGGCACACACATAGACTGTGATCCCTGCTCTGCTGATCCCAAGCAGACACAGGCAAGCATCACACGCCCCTGCAGGTCTGCCTTCCTCCTCGCTCATCACCACTTTCAAAACACTTCTTAGGCATACTCAGAGGCCAAAGTACAAAGGATCCATGCTGGGTTACTGCTGTACCCTCACTGCAGCAGCAAAGTATCAGTTTGCAATCTTCGATGCTTTGCCTTTTAGAAGAACTAGTTGTTCTTGGAGCTGTTTCTCTGATAATAAAAACAGGAATGGGATCTGGATGACTAGACACCACATTTTGGAACTGCTTTTTGTTTGAATAAATTTGCCCAAACAAAATCCCACAAAATGGGTGCCACATTGTGCTGATTACTGAGGGAATTGTCAGAAATGGGAATGAGAAGGCAGTAGTGGTGGGTGATGAGTCATACAGTGTGAGTCAGGCAAACTGAACTGCTGGAGTTACCTGAATCTCCAAGCTGGAGCCGCTCCAAGGAAGCCTCAGGACTGCCTGTTGGTGGCAGGTTTTGGTGGTAGAGGAGAGACTGAGAGCTGCTCAGCCAGGGCCTTGCTGAGGTTCTAACTACTGATGTTCTGAGAGGGGCCAGAATGACTGTTTATTTGTACATCTCACCATATTGAACTGTATATTTAAATATGCATCATTTGAATATCTGATTGAACATGACGGGACATTATTAATAACAATACTGTTAACAAGCCTTTGAAGGTAATTAATTAAAACTTAACTACCTACGTAGAGCATGTTATCTTTCCCAATTCACTTCTAGTAAACTTAGAGGCTTGTTATTTCATTATGGATCCGTTTCAAGACCTAATGAACTCCTCCGTGCTCATACTGCTTAATAAAGTTTCAGTGCTGCCCTGTGGTTCCTGCTTAGTACAGCAGCGTTGCCTGGCCGTGGAGGCTGAGCTCCCTCACGGGTGCCATCCTAATAAGGCTGTCGCTGCGAGGCAGCACAGCTCTGCCCCTGCCTGCCCGGGGGCTGCTAGCCAGCCCTTCAAAGGCTTCCCCAGGCAGATCCTTAACCCAAGCCACAAACAATGGAACGGCCCGGCCCAGCCTGTTGTGCTCACTTTGCCTCACTCTGTCTCCACCCAGCAGCACGTAGCCTTTGGCGAGAAAATCCAAGTCCTTTTTTTCTCCAGGCTAGGCTATCTCACCTGCTGACATTGCAAATGGCTCAGGGTAGGGCTCACACTTTTCCTGACAGAGACTGACTGGCAAATACTGTTAGTACAACAGTGAGATTTTCTATTCCTTTTGCTCCCAGCGGATGGAATTTCCAGATCCCCTGGCCTGGTTCTGCCATTGAACAGGATGCAGAGGTGACAGGGACTGTATCACTGACGTGACATGACATGCTACCCTGAGACCGTGGGATCTCCATGACTCATTCACGGGAGGAGGTGAATGAGAAATTGGAGGGACACAGCGCGGAGGGCAGATGGTGGCTAGCCTGCCCCGCACCTCCACTCAGGCACTTTAGCCCAGCATCCTCAGTTTGCTGCTGCTACATGTTTGAGTCAAAGCACCCAAATCAAAAGTCCCAAGTAAAATGTGGAGCATATTTGTTGCAGGTGCCTGACTCCCACCTTGTTAATGGTGTGCTGAGGATGTGTGTTCACAGCTAGTGAATTTTCTAATTACACGTTGGCAAATTATCTTGTCCAGGTCTTATAATCTACTGTTGTGTTTGTAATAATTAATCAAACATATTTACCTGTTCGATTTATTATTCCTGGCTCCAAAATCCCTGATGGAGCAACTCAAACATCCTTTTTTTTTTTTTGCAGATTAGTTAATATAATGTTTTTTAGTTTCATTTTTCACCATTTCTTTTCCTACCCACAGCTTACATTATTTAATTTCCCTGTGTTATGATTTCAGTGTTGCTATTTCTAAAAGCAAATTTTATTTTTTCCTTCATATTTTAATGATAAAATGTACTTATAGACACACAATTGCTGTATAATAGTGGTACTCCACATCATCATTCCAATTGTATATTAAATAATGGGCTGGATTTTTACAGTGTTTTGTTCATGACAACAAAAATTAGCCTGAGTGCTGAATGCAGTCTAAGAGAAACATCTATCTTTCCTATGCTAAGTAAAGCAAGACATATTTGAAGAGATTCCTTTGCACCAGAGAGGAGATAGCTCAGTGCAATAGCTACATTGTGCTGCCTAGTTAAAAGTGAATTTATCTTTCCATTACAGCTCTAATGTAACCCTCTATGTCCAAAGAAAATTGATTTTCTTAATATTTCTCTTGCACCATCTCATTATCAACTAGAGATTTTAAAGAACACTTGGGAGAAACCCAACAGGATTTCTGGAATTTTTTAGCATTTTGAAGGCTACATTCTCCTGTACTTTAGAGAAGTACTGTGTTTTGTCAGCATGCAGGAGCTGCAGTCCTGGGTGGGTTGTAGACTCTGGGTATGCAGCGACAGGTCTGCTGAAAGGAATTTGGGGAAGGGAAATTCTCATTTCCTTTTTGTCCATTTCCATGGGACAGTGGCACTGACCCCTTACCAAGGTTTAGCAGCAATGGAGAGATCTGCAGAGGGTGTGGGACCCCAGACAGGTTGGGACAGCCCTGCTCTCGGAGCGAGGCACTGGATAAGCCTGGGATGGGTTTTTCCCTCATGTCCCTAACCCGGGTCTTGCATGCACACAGGCACCTACATGGGCTGCTTCACTCACGATTCGAGAGAGAGAACACTGAGGGGAGCTGTCTTTTATGACCTAAGAAAAATGACAGTAGCTCACTGTCAGGAAGCCTGTGCTGAGAGGTGAGTGGTATTTTTTCACTGCAAGTTTTCTCTTTTCTGACAATAAGTGGAACTCAATTTGAAATGGGAAAAGCATTTCTATGTTAAACATACAGCATCTATGAAAACAGTGATTATCTCATACCTTCAGGCACAACATAGCTCTGCTTCTCTGCTTGAAGCAGACTGCTGCACTGCTGCCTATTCTCTATGGCACCATGACTACTTACATTATATTCCTTATTGTCCTGGACAAAAATTACAGTTTGGTTGAATAGTCTTTGTAAGATATCTATCTTTTGATAGATATTGGTCTCTAGCCCATCTCTTGTTGAGGGGCTGCCCCTGCTGAGGAGGCCACTCTGTCTCCAGGACAGACTCAGTCCCAGAGCAAGGCAGCAGGAGCATAGGCTGTGTGCAGGGCCATGGGGACAGGTTCCTCTCTTCTTCAGGTACAGGCTGGGGAGCAGACAGACCCCTCCGTGGCAGCGCCTGGCGTTTCTCCTTGCAGGGCTTACAGCTACGCGGGGCTGGCATACGGAGCGGAGTGCTACTGTGGGAACACGCTGCCGGCTGCTGCTGCCAAGCCCGAGGAGTGCAGCCTGGAGTGCAAGGGCCAGAAGGGCTCCGTGTGCGGAGGGGTGAACCGCCTCTCGGTCTACAGCGTGGAGGAGCTGCGGGCAGCAGCCAGGAGGAGTAAGTGGGGTGTGACCGGGCAGGGTGTCACGGTCGGGCTGCGCACAGGGGCTGTCCCTGCTGCTTGTCTCGCTCCGTTTGTCACCAGCGTTTGAAGCGGCAAAGGACAAAGGTGCCTGAAAGGCACAATGTCCCTTTGCTGCTGGTGTGATCCCTGGCTCCTCCCCGGAATAGCAGTGCTGCTCACCACCCCGGAGCAGGGACATGCGCCTGGCACGCTGCCTCGGGGCTGCCACAGAGGAGGTTCCTGTCACCAGGGAGGAAACTCAACACAGTACAGAGGGACTGCAGAGGGACAATTTCAGCTGAGAAAAACACTCTCTTTGGTACCTATTGAAGGGGTACAAACCCAAGTGTGTTTAAGAAATAGCCTTGGAAAAGGTGCGCTGTAACAGGAGGGCAGAAAATTACTCATATCAAGGCCTCTCTACACTAAGATGGTCCTAACAAAATGAGTGATCTGTGACTGCAAGGAATAAGAGGAGGCCAGAAAGAGTCACATCAATCCCTTTCCTGAGAGAAGTGAGACCAGAGTTTTGCTTTTCCATGGAGTTCTGTTCCTGCAGCTGCTGGGAATTTTGTTCCATCTTTAGATGGCAGCACACTCTTCCCATCATTCAGTTAGTTGACATGGGGGACTCAGTGGATAAACTTTTAGGAAAACACAAAGCATATAACAGATCTCAAGACCTGATCATTCTTTGCAACTGGCAAGCTCACAAGACCTTACGGATGTTATTTGCTGAGAAGAAGCACCAAGATCTTAGGCTGTGCCAGTATTGATGGTACTTCATTTCTTCTTAAAGACAAGTCAAGGTTTGTACAATAATCCAACCAGCTACATATAAATCATATATCAAAGGTACATAGACCTAAATTGCCACTGTCAGGCTGACAAGCACGTTGGCAGGTTTCCCAGGACATGCAACAGTTTAAACCTCCAGTATGAAACATATATACACATTCCTCAGGAAAAGACAGCATTTAATATTTTTTTAATATTAATGAATTACTCCTTAAATTAGCCTAGCCTGAAGTTAGAGTTGTAATTTTCTTGCCCTCAGTAATACCTGATAGTTGTCTGTTTGAAGAATTCCGCTGGCACAAGTCAGCTGAGGGGCCAACAGAAGAATTAATCACAATGAACAAGTATGTTAGAAAGTAACTCTGAGACTGTAAAGGCCCCCATGATTTTTGCTGTGTACTGTAGAGCAGAGACCTCACCTGAGTCTTTTACACGGAGCAGATTCAGTGACACCTCCACTTAAAGCTCCCTAGGCAAGGCTTGCTGTCTGACCTCTCTGTGCCTCCCCTCCCTTGTGCCCGCCGTGGCTCCCTGGACACGCTGACTTGTGTCCCCATGTCACGGCAAGGAAGCCCAGAGCTGGCAGCTGTCGCAGCCAGGGGTGGCTGTGGCAGAGTCTTGCGTGCCTCAGGTGTCCTTCCCCCGAAGGAAAGCGGGCAGAACCACGCAGACCCGGCCGTTCCCGGTGTAATCCATGGGTTTTCCATGCTTCCTGCTCCCTCCCGACGCCGGTGTAGGCAGGTCAAGCTTCCTTCCTGACCGCTGAGAAAACTCTGGATGTGTTTGTAAACATTTTGTTTCAGTAATTAAATACAGTGTGAGATTTAGTAGAAGACTTTTCAAGAACATTCTGAGAAGTCCAAACACTCCTTTTATTCTTCGGTGCCATGCTCAAAGGGACCTAGATGGACTCCTGTTCCTTTCAGCTTGGGTGGTGTTATTTCATTTTCACATCACCAGTGTCATCCCAGAGATCCAGCTCTGCTTCTAGTAAATGGTTTGAATAGTTACAAGAACGAAATGTAAGCAGCTTCCTCTTAGATTACTCTAGGCTCTTGCTAGGGAGTCTGGGCTTTTCTGCCGAGAAATTCATGCAGAACCAATTTTTTTTCTTCACCACGTCTCTCCTGTCACTCAACTCACTTCCCACATCAGTTCTGGCAATACCGTTCAAGGGAGCAATTGCAGTAGTGCCAAGCTTTGAGGTGTTTCTACAGAAGCGGGTGAAATCTGAGGCTGGTGCTGAAGACACAATGGAAGCTGATCTGCCTGAGCAGCTGACAAAAGCCCGGTTTAGAGTCTGAAAGGCTGCAGCAAACTCCCTTGGCCTGACAAGGCATAGGAGCAGAGGGGCAGCTGAAGAGGAAGGTGGGTCCCATGAGGGGATTTTTAGGAGCCATTTACATACCTTTTCTTTTCTGACAAAGCAGAAGCTTTGTAGATTTTTATCAGGGCTTTTAACTCATTGAGGGGAAGGCAGGTCTTCCGAGCAAACTGGGACGTGCAGACAATAGCAATGCCCTCCGCTGGTGGAATTTAATTCAAACTCTGTGCTGTAGCGCTGCTTCCCGTGGCTTGTACAAAGATAAAGGCATATGCTCCTTTCAATACCACATGATTTGGAACACGTTTTTCTAGCGTATATTATAGTTTCTCTTATATCTGCAGCCTTTGTAATATAAAATTTATTTTATTATTTTTGGCTTCTGAACCTAATATTATTCTTTGTGAAAGGGGCAGGATACTATGGACATCATTTTCTTAAAGAAACCTATTTCATATCCCCGCAGGGAGGAATGTTATCTATCGAGGATGTTTTAGAGCTCCAGAAAATTTAACAGACACCTTTCCAGCCTCTTTGATACAGCCCAATTTGACGGTGGAGATGTGCTCTGAATTTTGCTCCAAGAAAGTAAGAACAGTTCTTATTTCACATACTTTCTTTTTTTTTCTTTCTTTTTTTTTTTTTTTTTTTTTTTTTTTTTTTTTTTTTGTTTGTTATTTTAAATTCTAACCTACTAAGGGAAGGGCAGAGATTAGTGCCTCAGAGCTTTGAATTTGTAAATGAATTTCTAAAGGACAAAACTCATAAGAGTAAATAACCAGTGATACATCTGGTCCAACTGCTGGAGTGGCAATGGCAGGAGGGAAAGTCATCAGAGTGGTGCCACTAGACATGATACACAGGCAGGCTGCTCTAAGTGATGAGTATCGACCACAAGGAAATCCGTATAATTTCCGTGTCACATTCCAATCAACCCCTGAGCCACATCTGACCCCGGGGGAGGTGGCTGCAGCTCACCGGGAAACATGCTGTCAGAGGGTGGGTGTGGGCTGCCAGCATCCGGAACATGGCTCTAGTGCCCTCCAAAGGAGCCAGCTCCTCTCAGGGGTAGGGGCTTTAGTGGCTGTTGGTTCCCTTCCCTTCCTCCCCACCCTACTGAGGCTGGTTTTTTCTACTCAGGGTTCACTGTATAGTCAGATTTTGCCTGCAGCCACATTCAGCCTCATGCACTAAACGTTCAATTACCTTTTGCAGCAACACAAAACTGATCAAAACTATTAGCTGGCTGATTACGGGACCCATGGCCTCAGTGCCATCTCCTGTCCCACGGAATAAGCAAATGGCCTCAAGTTGCACCAGCAGAGGTTTAGATTGGATATTAGGAAAATTTTGAGATTTCCCATGCAAAGCACACTCTAGGTTTCTCTCCTTCCTCACTCGTGTGCTGCTCAAGCTATGGGAAAATTGTGTATGTGAGGGTCAGCCTGTCCACCCAGCCTGCCCTGGGGACAGACACTGCACCACTGGCACCCTGCACTGACCACCTTCTGAAGATGCAGGAGTACAGAGGAGCAGCTATTTTGTTGCCTCACAAAACCTCCAGCCTTCCAGAAAAGTTCATCACTTCCAGGGACCGCTTGGCATGAGGTACAAGGAACATTTTTTACACTAGGCTGTGTTTCAGGGCAGGGAAACTTACTAATTTCTCAAACTGAGAAACACTGCTTCATTGTAAAGGAAAAATTTCTGTTTACAGGCAAACCCAGAACTGTTTTGCCCAAATCTGTAAATAGTTTTTGACAATGTCATATCTCATTCGCTAAGTAAATGTTGGCTGTTGGGCACACACGGCACACGTGTTGCATTCAACTTCTTATCAGAGGATGAATGCATGGGAAAGAGCAAGAGATAAGCTGTTCAGCAGTCCTGTCACATGCTCCCAGACTCAAAAAGACTTTTAAAAGGCAAAAAAGTGTTGATATAGAATAGATGAACTGGAACGTTCTACACTCAAATACTCCCTAAACTTCCTTCAGCCTTCTGCCTGCCCACACAGCCCTGTGCCACCAAGAGAGCCCAAGGGGGACTCTAAGGCAACCCAAATCCTTCTGGTAAACAGTAGAAAACCTGAATTTTAGGGCCCCTAAGAAACTGCTAATTTCTTTGGCAAATATTTAGCACATTTCCCTCACACTTGTTTTAATTCTTACCACTATTAGCCCAGCAGCTGGGGTTCACAGCCCTACCACTACCCTTCTTGGGTAAGATTGGTACACCAAAACCTGAATTACTCTGCATCATATCCATTAAAAAACATTTCTTACAGACAAGACTTTTCCTTAGGAATTTCTTCCTTACAAACAGCACTAACTATAACTTCCTCATGATTGCACACCTCAGAGGGTTTCCTACCTAGGAGCAAGGTAACACGAATATGAAGAAGTAACAGGAAAGTAGCACGAGCTTTAGAATGACACTGCTTTGATCTTGACAGTGGCCTCATGAAGATTTATTTTCTTTGCATGGCAGCAGCATTCCCTGCAGGCTGTTGATGCCATGGCACTTAGACCCTGATCTGTTTTCCCTCTTTGCAGGAGTTCCCGCTGGCAGTGATCCGAGGGCAGGAATGCTACTGTGGATACCCCACCAGGGGCTTCTCGCTGCGTGAGGGCACGGACGGGCTGCGCTGCAGCGGGACCCGCAACGCCAGCAGCGCTGCTGGGGGAGAGTACTGCCTGGTCTACCAGACACCTGTGCAAGGTACAAGCTCCAGCCTCGCTGTGCCAGGGCCACTGCTGCTGGAAACAGCCCCTGTGCCCCTTCTGCCACGGGTAAAAGTGATCTTGTTTACAGCAGTTTGAGCCACAGCAGTGGGCATCACCATACAGGCAGGAATTTAGGAAACGGTGTTTCTCTAAATTCCCCCCTTGCAATCATGGTCATTCATGCATCTTTCCATTCTCTCATTACACAATACCTTTAAGATAACTTGCTGGCAAGTACAATAGTTTGTTGCAGGATTATCAAAAAAGCATTGCCTTACACAAAACCAGCAAAAACCTCTTTGAGGATAATCTCTTTGGCCTCATACAGCTGAATTAATTTTAGGAAGTAGATGACTCACAACTGGACCAAATTGATACCCTATATTTCTAAGAGAGAAAAGGAGGAAGCAATAAACTCTGTAATCAAGAGCTGTCAGTGGAATTATTAAAAAGCCACGGTGCTAACAATGAAATATCTTCTCTACTCGCAGACACCCGCTGCACGGACAGGAAATTCTTAACCACGAAATCCAAAGTGTTTGTTGCTTTGTCAAGCTTTCCTGGGGCAGGGAATACGTGGGCACGCCATCTGATAGAGCATGCCACAGGATACTACACAGGAAGCTATTACTTTGATGGAGCTCTCTACAACAAAGGTACCAGGGCCCAAGAGATGGGACAAAGGCAGTCCTCCCAAAGCACAGTTTTACTTATTGCTTTGTCATCCTTTTGCTTGAGCCAGCAATGGCTGTCACTGTCAGCACATTTGGTACAATTTAAACACACCTGGACTGAGCAGCCTCCCACGGTGCAGATGGCAGCAGGGGCAGCTCCAGCAGCACACTGCTCTGACAGAGCAGCTGCTCTCACAGACAACAGCCAGGTTCTTCATTTACAGATGAGCACACTGCCTGCATTCGTATCCTGTGCACACACATATGTGCAGCTCCCACCTGGCAGGCTGATCCGAAAGACCAGTCACCTAGACTCTGGGGGTAAGACCCTTCAGTAAACATGTAGGTTAAATTTTCATATGTTACTAATTACTGAGGGAGAACAGTATCCCGAGGCAGAGGCAGCAGAAGTTCAGCAAGCGTCAAGCATTGGCCCTGTGAAAAGCTGCCTCATTGCAGTGAGGGGCTAGGGATGCCTTCCCCAGCAGAGGGATAGCCTGGCTGCCAGCACGTGCCCAGCGTGGTGGCTGGGGCTCCAGTTGTGGTCTAGCTGACTGGTACTGCCACACCAGCTTTACACCACTGTAGGGAATGATTGAGTGGGAACAGGCACAGACGTATAATCAGGCAAAAAAGCCAACAATCCTGTCTTGTAAAACAGGTTTTAAAGGAGAAAAAGACCACTGGAGAAGTAGAAGGACCATATGTGTGAAAACACATGAAAGTGGCAAGACAGAGATTGAAATGTTTGACTCGGCGATCCTGCTGATAAGGAACCCGTACAAATCACTGATGGCAGAGTTCAACAGAAAATACGCCGGGCATCTGGGCTATGCCACTGACCGCAACTGGAAGAGCAAAGGTAAGCACTACCCCAATACAGGCTGGTTTGAAACCCACCTCCTCAGTGTGCTGGGAAGGGGACATGCTAGAACCTGAGTGAGCACTGCAAACAAATTCAGTAGGACTTGAGTCCTGCTGCAGCTGAGATCAGTCCCAAAACCTCTGACACCTGCACGGTGGGAGCAGTTGTGGTCCTGCTGTATATCCACCCCCAGAAGGGAAGGGAGTGCAGCACCATTGCCACAGGCACATGGGAGCATCACTGCCTCTGCACTGTTGGGTGTAGAAAACGTGCCTATGTACAAGGCCTTTGGGCTCCTGCACACAGCCTATTTGCCAGGCTGAGGTGAAGAAAATTTGCCCCTGCAGCATGTAATAACCATGAGAAATCTAATTTAAGATTTGGAGGATCTAATGGAGCATGACATTTCATGAGGGATATTTTACAGCACTGCACAGGTGCTACTGCACTGCAGAAAAATAAGGATAACAGGAATAAGTGGACATGAAATTCAGGGTCCCCCAAACACATGAAAAGACTTCAGAACCTGCCTGCCACACCTCATGTGTTTGAGCAGCAAGCTGGCTGGTGACTGCAATTTCCCCACTGGATACCCTGCTGCATTCAGACTCTGCAGCAGAAAAGCCATTTGGCTTCCATTTCTCCTTGTATATATTTTAGGCATTAGAGCTGTGGCTTGGCAGAGGGCTGGGGGGAGAAGTGTCCTGTGTCACAGCACATTTATTTCCTAAGCTGATGTATCACCTTTCATCAGTCACAACTCAAGACCTATTAATCAAAAACTGACAAAATAGCCCCAGAAAAAAGAAGAAGTCTGCTGGGAATAGCTTTCCCATACTGCAAACTGCAAATAGTTACATTTCAGCCACAAATGCTCTTTGTCCAGCCCAAAGCTTTCACTAGGACTCTCTTGACTTCAGGAAATTAAGTTATCAAAGAGAGCAAATAGAAATCAAGGTATCATTAATATCTAATGCAAAGGAAAATTGCTGACATGCAGCATGACTAACAGTGTGTCACTTTCCTGGTTTCCTGGTTATCCAGAGTGGCCGGATTTTGTGAACAGCTATGCCTCCTGGTGGGCCTCCCATGTCCTGGAGTGGCTGAAGTACGGGAAGCGCCTGCTCATTGTCCATTATGAGGACCTGAAGCAGAGCCTCATCCCCAAGCTGAAGGAGATGGTGGAGTTTCTGAACGTGACAGTGACAGAGGACCGGCTGCTCTGTGTGGAGAACAATAGGGACGGGAATTTCAAGAGGTCTGGTGCTAAGCAAAAGAATTTTGAGCCATTCACCCAGGAAATGAAAGATCGTATCAACAGATACATCCTGACAGTGGATGAAGCCCTAAGGGGAAGAAACTTCTCAGGGCTGCCCAGGGAGTATGTGCCAAGATGATAGGCTGGTATCACACTGCTGTGGTTAAAAATGAAGAGTTTTTTTTCTTAAAAAAAAAAACACAGAGGGAAAAAAAAAAAATCCCCCCACAAACAAACAAGAAGAAAAGGAAAAAAACCCAAAAAAACAAACCAGATCTCTTTAGCAGTTATGGCAGATACTTGTGGAGGCTGCTGAGCCATGCAGCAGTTGGGAATGCCTGGGTTTTGTCAGCCCCAAACAGTCCCAAACCTGGCTCCAGGGGCATGGAGGAGACCCCAGAGGGGTGGCAGAGGAGGGAGTGCCATCTGTGCTATGTTTCTGCACCTCCATCTCCTCCCCTGGAGAGTCACAGGGGTATCACTGTGCTGGGTCTGGGGGGTCACCAGGGCCAAATGTCACCACAGTCAGTGCTCCTGGTTCTAGAAATGGCAGTGGCAAGGCCGGACTGATGTCAGCTGGCAACACCTGGAGAATAGGGGCAAAGGGGTGAACCCCAATCCTTCCGGCCCCAGCAGGGGTAGGATCACACCTCCTACCTCATCCCTGAAGGAACTCCAAGGCAGTCCAACCTGAAAAACCATAGCTACTTAGAGCTCCCTGGAGCTCCCTCCAGCAGCCATGCAGGTTTGATTTTTGACTCCTGCAGTCACCTGAGGCTTGTTTGACCCTGCAGGGGGCTTGTGTGCAGCGGGGTGAGAACAGGGCACACGGGGCTGGCAGTACAGCTGGCCCCATGATCCTGGGCCACTGGGCAGCTTGGAGGTGGTTAAACCCTGTGGCCAAAGTGGCTGCCCTGCTGCAAGATGCTTCTGTTCACATGAAATAAAGGATTTCTTAAAAATTTGAGTGAAAATACTAATTTTAATAAAGTAAGTTTATATAAAGGGAGCTGAACTTTCTCTGCCTGTGTGTCATTGGTGCTTTAAAAACAATACAGGACATGAAGTACACTTCAACCTGAGCCTTTCCCTATTTACACCCCACATGTGGCTCATCTCTGTGAGGCTCACCTGCCTGGTATGGGGCTTCTTGTGGGGCTGTCACATCCCCATCCCCAATACTCAGTGCCTTCCCTGGCAGAAAGGGTCTCAAAGGCCACAAACGGGTGAGGGGTAAGCTGGTTCACAAGGAAAACAGAATTTCTTTTTGTTTATGCAAGGGGTACAGCTTAAAAAAAATTCAGTTTGGGTGCTGTGAGCCCAAATAAAGACAAGTGGTAAGACCCTGTGGTGCCTGCACAGGGTGGCACAGCCCTCCCTGGGACACCACGCAGCCCCTGTGCAGGAACACAGCTCACACACACATGGACACCATATAATATTGTGCCAGTACCAAGCGCCACAGTACCGAAACTCTCAGGTACTGAAACATTCCTATAAAGCAGATAAATAAGCATGCTACAAAACAGGACTATCACCATCTCTACTCTGACTTAGTGAAGAGCTGATTATTTTGAAATTATGCATTAAAGCTCTTCCAAGTTTCAATTGGGCAGCAGTTGCTGTTCATGGACATGGGTCACAGCCCACAAAGTTTGAGCCTGGTCTATGGAAAGAGCACAAATACCTCACAGAAAGAAACTGCTCTTAGCCTCACAGAATTACATGCCTGAGTCTACAAATCAGGATTTGGGCCCACCACGAAACATGAAGATTATGAGAATGACATTTTATTACATTGCCTTTCCAGCCTTGTATAGCATTACAGGATCATGTAAAATTTTTTTTTTTCATCATTTCAAACCTGTAAACGGTGAAAAAGGACAGGCTGTAAACTCTCAAAAAAGCAATTTATTTATGCATATGTCCTGTAATGAAGACTCTAGGTGGGTAAAATTAGAGCTGGCAAAAATTATGAATATGCATTAGCTCTGTAATGCAAAAAATCAGCTCATTTAACAAAAAAAGAAATTATTGCCAGCCATTTCTTAATAGCTGAGGTACAGGGGCTGCCTCTTTATTTCTATATCTATTTTGTACAAAATATGTGTACATGTTAGATACATGATACATCTGTATGTAGTGACACACAAAAGTATCACTTGCATATGTTCTGCCAGGGTTCTTTTAGGATTACAGGAATAGTGAAGGATGTCATAGGTCATTGCACACAGTCCACACCAATAGTCTGGACAGAGGCATAGCTCACACTGTTCTTCCCTGCCACATCTTTTCTGGTCAGTATTGTCTTTTAGCTGAAGCAGCTCTTCATCTTTACCTTGAGATGTGTTCACAGATATTGATCATGTCCTCTCCCAATCTCCATCTTGAAAGGGCAAATATTCTGTGGTGCTTTACCCAATTCCCCTGTAAAGTAGGTTTTCCTCTCAACCATCTCTACCCATCTCTATGCTTATTGCACTTAGCTTTAATTAGCCAGAATGTCTCAGTTAAAAAAAAAAAAAAAAAAAGAGCTGTCATGCCACTGAAAGCCATGTTGATGTTCACTCCACGTAAACCTGCCTTCTTATTTTGTATTTGAAATATTAGAAATGGAAGAAATATGCATGCAATTCCCTCAAGCATTCAGTTTTCCTGAGGAAGTCATGAGTCATAAGCAGGCAACCGGAACAAAACAGAGATGCTACACTTGAAAAAGAAGAGCTTAACACTTGTGATTGTTAAAGTGAACAACAGATGTCATACAAGGTGGAATCCAGATTCTCCATTGAACTACAGATAAAAAGTGGGTAAACCATACTAGAAGACAGGACATAATATGAGAGAAAATGGTTTTTCTTCCTGGAAACCAAATGCTAAATAAAGCCTTCAAAGCAATCCCAAAAAAAGCATGAATGTCATCACCAGCAGTTCTGTCTTTCTGCACTGCATTATGAATTTTCCATTAAACCCATTTCTTTTAAACCCCATTACTCATTGCTAAGACCAAGCTACTATACTACTGCAGCAATATTAACCCCCATTAAATAATTAAAGGATGGATTATCAGCATGAGACCTTACATGACACCTCTCTGGAACCTAATGTGTCTTCCAATGGCCTGCAATATAATGAGATGTTCAAATATAAAACGTTGAGTTACCACTTTTGTCAGTTGTGACATTTATTCAATCAGAAAGATACGACTTCCCAACTGCATTACTTCCACTTTACTTTTGACCTTGGGTGGTTGAAAGCAATCTTTAAAGAAGCTATCCCTTTGAATCTCCTTTTTATATTAGCATTTAATTAGTCTAACAAATTTCCTGACATACAATTATAATGGACTGTAAAGCAGCTCTTCCCCTTTGAAGCACGATGTTGCATTTTTACTCAGACCAGTAAACACATCCATCTCTCAGCTCTTCCTAAACAGCACCTATTTATCCTCAGTTGCTGGTTCCCAGATCAGGAGCTTTTCCTATGGCAGGACTCCACCTACCATCCACACACCCTAGTCCTTCAGTCTGAGGGCCCCTCAGGTTGCACCATCATGCTGTTTCTGTTACAAACAGAGCGATTCACAGGTCTGTTCAAGAAAAAGCTAAAATCCTATCAGGAAGTGTATCATTTCTAGACACAGGGCATGATCACCACTAATGGCTGCATGGTTTTGACCAAGCTACCTGAAAGAGCTCCAAAGAGAAGAATGGCTTCTCTTAATCACATGAATCAGTGTCAAGCAATCCCTCAAAGGAAGAGGAATAGGATTGAAACGCATTATTAAATGCTATATGCAATAGTTAAGATGATATGAAAGGCCCAAAGATTTTTAAATGAAATCAGCTCTAACTGAGGAAATGGGATCTCATCAATCCAGACTCTCCCTGCCCTTTCACTGCAGAGTTGTGTCCTGCCTCTGCTCCTAGAGCCTGCTTGTCACACCCCTGCCTATAGGAGGGTGGTCTGCAGGTACCAGCTTGCCTCCTGCCCACGCTGGAGACAGCAGGCAGGGTTTTTCTGCAGTTCCAGGCTCACCAAAGCCTTGGCTAGAACTCATTCAGGTGCTGTCCTGGTGTAGGGAACAGCATCCAGGTGCCCACACGGTTCTTGCTGCCGTTGCCTTTCAGCGTGCCTGATGGAGAGCTCCAAGGTGTGTGGGCAGGAGAGACTATGGAACCACAAACTCTTAAAAGTACTGCAGGCAAAAATAATTTCCTCACATCAACCACAGAGGAGAGACCTTTCCAGGTCTTTTCTGCACCAGTGGGGTGGGTAAGAAAGCAAACTGCATTATCTGGAGCAATTGCTGCAGACACACTGTGACTGGATTATGAGCACTTATCCCAAAGGCAAAACAGACAATCACAGACTTTGGATTTTTAGATATGTCAGAAGTTGCATTAACCTATAATGCTTCTGAAATAAAGCACTTAGTACCACCCTGGCAAAATTATACAGCTCATTTCAGAGGAGAAAATTCAAGTCACAATGAATGAAAAACACAGAGAGGGAAGTGATTTAAAGGCAACACCTTGCTAATGACAAGAACATTTCCTTGATGAGTAAGGTTATTCAGAAGCAGTCTGCAGTACCACTGCATCCTTCATGAAGCATCAAATATGCTGGAAAATAAACCAAATCTTCCATGCTGACTTACCCTATTACAATGAGGTTCTGGAAAATTGTCAAATACACACAAACACACGCATGTGTGATTGCATGGGCAGTTGGTCCCACATCTCCCACAAAGGGACCAGGAGGTCTGTCCCTGCCTGGAGTCCCCTGGAGCCTCTGCACTGCCTTGGGGGGCCCAGGGGTGGGACCCCACCCTGTGGGACCCCACCCTGCAGCAGGGAGGGCAGAGCTGGGACAGCACCTACCACCCCAGGGGGCAGGGCACAGCTGCACCTGAGCCACTGGGCTCTGGTGGAGGATTTCTGTTAAAAGAATGTGTAGAACATTTGTTTTCTTAGAAACACTCTTTTTTCACAGTCATTAATTTAAATGGATTCCACTGTGCCTGTTTTATGCCTCTCTTTATTCCAACAGAGACTAAATTAAGCTTTGAAGTTTAGTGAGAAATCCTAATGGCATTCGACTTCAATGCTATTGCCTGAATCCTGGGGAAGTAAAGAAAGGGGAGAGCAAGAGGAAAGAAACCACTCTTCTCTTTTATTGTTTTCTACAGCTTGATCCTGAAATGACTGACTTTGAAAATAACCTTAGTGCCTAACTTTATGCATTATTCATATACACTAAAACATGTAAATACAGCTTTCAAAGGTTAAAATAAAACTCCTTTCCCGTACAGATTACAATTATTTAATATTTTGACACAGCAACTTACATTATTAATATTAAACAGCACATAGGGGAAAAAGTGACCTAAAACAAGCATGGACTTTTCTGATCAGTATGGAACATCTACAGATTGCCCAGGAAACTGCCAGACTACAACTCTGCATCAGGTCTGCCAAAAAGGAGGGAAGAATTTAGCATTTTAATTTTGTATAAAACTGTAGCTGCCACTTTGCCATTGACTAAGAACGAGGTCTGTCAAAATTTCTATTTGCAAGGAATTTTCTGGCATGGTAACATTCTTGGGAGATCAAATAGTGGTATCCTAGTTTTCAGGAGTAATAATGACCATGCAGTCACAAGCAGAAGATAAATTAAGGTGTATTTGATTACTACAACAATACACAGGATGCACCTAGAGTGTACCTGTACACACTGTATGGGCTGATTTAAGCCTGTGCCCTCCCCATGACAGAACTTTTGTACAGCTGTGAGCCACAGGATAGCCCAGAGATGCAAATTCTGTGCTCTTTGGGCAGTGCCAAAAATATTTCACCCAGCACTGTCATGACCAAATTTCCTGACTGAAGGATGAAGCAGGCATGGGCTTTAAGCAAGTGTTCACTTTTTGTAATGTTCGTTCAGAAAGGGAGAGACAACAACTTCTGCCTGTGACAACTTCTTCCCAGCTACAAAAAGGATTGATCCTAATTGCCAGGGACAGAAATCCTGTTAGGCTATCCAGCCTGGCTCTTTGATAGCACAGGATTCTCCCCTGGGCTTCCAGGTTACAATCTATTGCTTTGTTTAGTCTGTCTTCCATTTTGTGTCAATGCCAACACCTAGTAGCTAAGCACCTCTCCAGTTATGAGAGTTCCTCTACAGTGCTGAGGAAGATCATATATTTCATGGACTCTCAGTTCTCCATTCAGGTCTCTCAGGGACACTTGGGAGAGTGGTGCAGGACCAACTGTCAGATGCCAACAAGAGCACCCTTCCATCCTCTTTCTGCTCTGTCAAAAACTGCCTATGTAAAAAGGCCATGTTCAAAGTGTCCCAAATTAAGAAAATAAACTTGGAAAAAACAAACAACAACAACAAGAAAAATTGCACCTGCCAAAGCAGGTGCATTGAAAAAGACTTGTTTTATTTCAGACTACCTCAGCTTTACAAACCCAGTTCATGGTTGGTTATTTTTGAGTGACTGAGGGTAAACTAGCATCCTTCCTGGGCCTGTTTTGTTCCTTGGACTATTTACATTCATGCAACCACAAATTGCCTCTTCAGCTCTCTTATGTGGAAGCAATATGGGAAAGTAAAAAGGGTAAATAAATGGAAATTTCAAATTACTTCTGGGACAGGAAACAAAATCTTCTGCTTACATCTACAGCAGTATCAAAATTAAGTTCTGAGCTTTTGTAAATATAGAGGTTTGTTACAAACACTTAATTCACCTCTACCCATTCTCCATGTAATGAGACACAACAAAATTATTTTCAATGTACTTTCTGCATTATTTCACCCAGGATTGTTAACGACGTTTCATTTGCTCTTGCTGCAAATCTGTAACTAATTGTACTTAGACAAGAAAATGCAAACTATGCATTGACTGCCATTCTCCAGAGCTTCGTAAGGAAGACTCTTGTTTTACAGAACACCCCTTACCCAGGAGCAGCTCACTTCTCGCAAGTCAGAGAAGCTGAAATCCTTCATTTTAATCACCCACTGTAAGACATATGCTAAGTGTAAATACATCCAAGTTGAAGTGCTAAAGCATTAGCATATATGCAAAATACCTTCAATCAGAACCATGCAGAGGGGAACTTCCAAAACAACTGGTTTCCACAGCATTTTACAAAAACTCATATTGTTATTTGTAAATCATTTCCAAAAATAAAAGCAGGCCTGCATCACCAGTGTGGATAAATAAGTTACATCCATTTCTGGTAAATCATGCCAACTTTATCTGTACTAGGAGCACAATAAAACTATTTTTTAAAAAAGAGAAGAATGAAAAGGGAGAATGGCTTTATTTAATTAATCTAAGAATTAATTAAAATAAAGATTTGCTGTCAGTTGTGAGCATCACAACAAATGAAAACAACATTATTCTAATAATGGCTTGTTATATTATTTCTCTGCTGGAATGCAATATTGATTGGGAATCCTTAGGATGGAACAAATTGATTATTAGTGCAAATTTAACAACTGCTTGCTTACAGATGCAAATGCTTATTGTTTAATTTGGAATAAGTCTATAGGCAACTTCCAGATGCTGGCAAAGAAGGCCCAGTGCACCCACAGGTCTAAGCACTTACACCTGAGATTAATAAACCCTGCTCATTTTCTCACTGTGCTCAGATGAGACTCGGTGGGGCCTTTCCCAGAGCCCACCACCGGAACATGGCTTCTACAGCTGGTGCTTCAGTGCATCATTCAGCCCCAGGCATCAGGTGTGCTGGGAAGCAGGGCTGGCACATCAGCATCCCCAAGATCCCGCATCCCCGGGCTCCAGCATCCCTCTGGGCTCCAGCATCCCCAGGATCCTGCATTCCCCGGGCTCCAGCATCCCTTTGGGCTCCTGCATCCCCCGGGCTCCCGTATCCCCTGGGCTCCCTCCAGTCCACAGCATGCAGCCTGAAGCAGACGCAGACATTACTGGGGTGTTGGAACATACACCTCTAGTGTTCCACATTTAATGAGAGACACGAACAGCCTGCTACACACCAACACCGAGCCACAGCTCTGCCCGTAGCCCTCCTTCGCGAAACTCCTGCCAAATTGCCGGTGACCACAGGTGGCGAGAAGAACCTCCGAGGCAGAAGGGCCCAGGCAGCATTTGACTCGCAGTCCCAGCTGGGCAGGACGTGGGAGGAGAGCAGTGGAGGAAATCCCTTGCCTGTAACGTGTCATTGCTTTGGCAGCACTTGGCTTCCCCTGCTAGGGAGCTGTCATCTCTGTGACACTCCGGGGATCCCTGAACAGGCAGACAGCATTAGATCTTAATCACAAATCTCTGCAAGCCAGAAAGTGTGTGTGGGGGGTGTGTTCTGTCTCTGGGAGTGAATCTCACAAACCATGGTACAGTATCACCTACAGGGAAGCAAATGGCTCAGCTCATCCTCTGAGACAAACCCCTGCTGAATCTACCTGTGCTTTGCCGGGCACTGACATGGTTCAGGAGTCAGTCATCCCGCTGTTCTAGGGCTGTCAAGAACCATTGCTTTAGCTGCTAAAAGTTAGCTTTATTCTACTGACTTCAAACAGACTTCTTTTGGTTATCAGTTGCTGAGGATCATCTCCTTCAGCCATTTCAAAGTAATAAAAATGTTGTTTAAAAAACTTACTACGACTGGTAAACTGTCCATACAAGGAAACATTAAAAGCAATATCAAAGTGTAAGTTGCAAGTCTGAAGATATGCCTATTGCTCTTTGTGCAGTAAAACAGAAAAGGGAATCAGCAAAAGATTTGGTTTTCAGTACAGAAGGACAAAGAGGGGAAAATGCTGCCCTGAAGTAGCACAGAACTCAGGTTTCCATTTCATCAGATTAGCAAGAGAAATGCAGTGTCACTTAGCTGCCTTTTCCCATCAGCAGAAGCTGTACTGTTAGCCTCACACTCGAGCAGGGTTACCAAAAGTTTGGCAAAACCAGGAATAAAGTTTAATGTGGAAAAGCCTCTGATGTTAAAACTAAGGTCTGTTAATATCCAGAGGCTTCTGTTGGGACTAACAGTATCAGAACTGCCAAAACAACTCCCAGCCTTCAGGAAGAAGAATTTGTAACCATTCTGAAGAAAGAAATACCCTCAAACATCTGTTTGTGGGTCCAGAACAGTGAAAGGCAACTACAATATTAATAAAACTATATCTTTGAGGCAAAGAGCAAGAGAACTTATTTCACCCAAAACAATGAAATACCTCTTAAATTCAGCCCTTTTGTAGCTCCATAAATTGCAATAATTGAAAGAGAGGGGAAAAGCTTAATGCTGATAGATGATTTATTTCAGTGAGTAAAAGCTTACGACTTCTTGAAACCTGATAAAAAAGGAAATGACCCTTGGGCCTATTTGTGCATTTTCCATTACCATTTCACACCACTTCCAACTGCAGCTTACCTGCCTGAATGGGGAATAACACACTTCTGCTTTGGCTGAGGAGACTCAGAGCTGTTGCCAGCAATCTGTCCAAGATCTCCTGTGTCCTGTCAATATTCATGTACCAGACGGATGCTCAGTGGGGTGAAGTGGCAGCAACCCTTTCAAAAGCAGTCAGGAATGCCACTGGAACTGGAAAAGCCACCCAGTGTCTGTCATTTTATTCTTCATTGAAAATATTTTGCTTTCCCTTTCTTCCATACAATTAAATTTGCCATGGTGAATTGGCATGCAAAATTGCCCTCTCCATATACATTGTTGTTAAATTACTCTATAATTAGTACTAACATATTGTACTTAGAGCATTTACTATGCTTGATGGTTCCATCAACATACCCTTATTGTGATCTATAGCAGTAAGGACGACAATTAAAATGGTATTACTCACTTTAAAAGAGCCACTGACAAGTTCTACCCACATTTACAAGCATCCTTTTAATCATGCTTAGCCACTTCCATAAACACTATTAATAATTCTGTAGTGCTGATTTCCCGGGGAGAGAGAGAAACAGAAAAGCCCTCTCACCCTTTTGGGCAGGACCGGGAAGCAGAGAATCCAGAGCCATGGTGGAGTACCTGCCTCCCGCGGAGCAAACACCAGGGGCTTTCGAATGCCCAGGAAATCAGAGCTGGAAATCCCCCATATCATTCAGCAGGATTTGGGATCCTAAGTTCTCCAGGCACTTCTGCAAATCCTGGTTTATTGCCCGGGAGGGCAGAATTTACATACCCCCAGGAACCCAACAAAACAGAGAAGTAATACCTCTGTTGGAATTTTATCCAGTCTCATAGGCCTATTCCCTGTGCACTGTCTCAGAGCCAGGAAAAAGATTTAGCCCTTGGTTAGAAAGAATATTTATACGTCTGCTTCATGCAAGCTGAGTGCAGGACCCACCATGAATTGGTAACTTAACACTAAAATTACTTTTTAAATGAAGCCTTCATTTTTCATATGGAAAAGGAAATCCATTGGAATACTAATAGCCTACATCTTTCAGATTTGTATTCAGGTATGGGGGAGCAGGGTGAGGAGGAGGGGTAGAAGTGACCTCAGTTCTGACAGTCACATAATTTTGTGGTTCAAAAGTTATTGGAATGTTTCAGAGCATAATGCCCAATGATTTGCATTCCAGAGACCTTGCCCAGAAACTGAAGGATTGCTAAAGGGTGCATATCTCAGCTCTAACGCTTGTGCCCTTTTCTCAAATTAGTGATACTGTCAAGCTCTGATGAGATCATATCTGACACAGAGCAAAATTATGGTAACAGTCATGTGTGATCTTATCCAGCCCAACTCCGTTTCCATGGGAGTACAAAAGGAAAGAAAGTTCCATTAAACTGTATTTCAGAAGGTGTAATTCACCCTGCAGCTACAGGCTATATCTGAGCACTACTTCTCACATCCTCAGAAAAGAGCAGAAAAAGAAAATTCAGAAACAGCACCAATGATCTAAGCAGTCACGTAATACAATCCCAGCTACAATTTAGTGCTGATTATAATTCTAGGTTTCTAGATGCAAGTGAAGGAAACCAGATGAATTTTGGTAACTGTTTCCACATGTATAATTAAAAGGGTGCTATAGCAGCTGAGGATCTGGCCTTGTTTGTGAGAGGCAAGATTTGAACAGTGTGTTTTGCCTATAATTTGGCTATGGCCAGAACACATCCAAATCGCTTCCCACTTCCTTAAGGGAGGGCTTATTAGTGACTGAGAGAAGCCTGCTCTGAGAGCCATCTGTGAACTGGGGTGCAAACCTGAAATCCTCTTCAAACACCCAGTGCACCAAGAGACACGCCACACATGGCCACTAAATATAAGATGAGTGGGACTGAATTATTTGTTCAGTTTCTGAGCTCACCACCAGCTGAGGAGCTTCCTGATGGGTGTATCTGCCTCAGGTCTGATGCTTTCAGGGAGGAACCACAACTGCTGTTGTAGAAGGAGAAGCACATAGCAATACCTCCAATTAAAAGTGTCAGTGGTCTCAGACAAGCACCCTAATATGGATTTAATAAGAATGACAATGTCAATTATATATCCATTTATTGTTAGAAGTTCACTAAAGATTTAATAAGTGATGAATCTAGATGTGTGGTAATTAGCTGAAAGCTGCATGAAGTATGAAGGGTAATACTCCCACCTGCACCAGGTGGTGTTTGGTCAATGCTGGATTTGGCTTCCACCCATCCCTGGTGCCATGAGGACTGAGCTGGTCTTGAGCTGACCTCACTGCACAGACACAACTTCACTGCAAATGCACAATGACATTTTCATCAATACCAGATACTTGCAAAGATATTTTTGTAAAATCAATTTAATGCTCTACCTGCAATTCAATACCAATGCAATCAGACCAAGATTATGCACATACAGCTATGACTCACTGACTGCCCTCCTCAGCCACATAGTGTTTGAGCAGGAGAATATAAAGCAAAGAACTTCCCTTCAAAATACAGTGCAACGTTAAATTCTAATGGGTATTTTTGGAGGAGCATCTTTAAGCATTTGACATGCATGTGTTCATTTGCAATCAGGGTTATCAGACATTGTTAGATGTGAGCCAGACTTTGCTCAGAACTCTGACAGTAACACTAGGACCTGGAGGAATTATGGATGTGATCCACCTTCCTTCCCATGGCTAGGCCAAGAAAACAGTAACTTGATCTTTAAAGGTCTAGACTATCTGCTGCAGAGCTCTCTGGTGCCAAGAAGGCTTTTCCACAGGGAATAAGCATCTACCCATTCTTTAGAGTAAAAAGTTGGATTCCAATGTCTGTTGCCATAAAGTACAGTGACTTTATTTAGACCTCATGCAAGTGAAATTTTAGTCACGTTACTCTGAGCAAACAGGTATTAGAGAAGAGAGTTTTGACTTGAATATCAAAAACATCCACTCCCCCAACAGCTGTTAAACAAAGAATCATTCAGAGTAAGACTAACTCATGTTAACATTAAAACAACATGCAGGGGGAAAAACGTGAAAAAGCAAGCAAGCGAAAAAGAAAACTTGATATAAATCAAGCCTAAACACTCCACCAATCATCAGCTCTCTAAATCAAGAAATCTGACAGATTTTCCAAGTGAGAATCAATCTTCCTGTCTCTGCAGTAAGTATACAGTAATCGTTTTTCCAGCACAGTACAGAAAACGTAACTGCCACATTCAAGATTTATTGAAAAATATTCTGCCAGACTGTTTGAATGCTGCTGTTCAAAATGTTTTTTAAACAAGAGGTCAGAAGAGTTTTCATGGCTCTATCCTCCTCCTCTGTCCAAAACAGCTTTGCTGAAAGGTAGTTCACATAGTTCATGCACCTGTCCCAACAGTACCGTGTGTCCAGAACCTGAGGTGAGGCTCCTGCCAGATGACACCCCCTCACCTCTTGGGTATGGCAGATGCTGCTGAAAGCACAGAGAGGTCAGTGTGGGGAAAAGGAGACAAAAAAGCAAGGACTGTTAAATAAGCAGGAAGCCAGTACTAAATCCCCCTCACCCCCAGCACTGCCTCTGCCTTCCTATCTATTGCAGGCTGCAAATCAAAGCTCAGCCCTCAGAGGACAGACTGGGATAGGAACAGATTCTGACTATAGGCAACAGTACTGGAAAATAACCCCTTAATTCTCAGTACAGTACAGCAAATCAATGCTGCTGGCATTGGAATCTGTTCACGTTACAAGAAACTCAAGTGATTCTGCAAAAATAACCCTGAGGCAACATGTAAAGGGAGAGGGAAAGCCATTGGATTAAGAAACCATTTAAATTCAGAAGCCACTGAAAAACCAAGGAGCCAAGGTCTCACCAGAGTTTCTAGGGCTGCTTTTAAAGCACATTGATGAATTGACGAGAGATATTCCTCTCTTTCCAAAGTCCCCATTGCTTACAGCCAGGGGACTTCATCATATCCATCTAAAGAGGCTACCTTGCAAGCATTTCATGGCTTGTAGCAGACACTGGCACGGTGGTGGTGCTCCTGGGCTGGTGGTGCCGGTCATTGAGCTGTGAAGTTGGCAGAATTATAGTGAATCTGGACACCTTAGAATATTATTTTTTTGACACTGTGTGCTCGATTTGAGTTTGCTTGGTTACACCCCAGCACTCTGCAGCCCCTGCTGCTGGCTGGGAGGACAATCTCTCTCTGCCCTCCATGACCATGGCATGGCAGCACCGGTCAGTGCCAGGTGAGGCTGCATTTTGGTGAGGGTGAAGTGACAGCCACGTGTCATCCCCATACCCACCAGAGCGATGTCGAGGTGCGTACTTCCCATGGGAACTTACAGCAACTGCATGGTTTATAACCCAGAGGGAGGGGAAGGCTCCAAGCAGGGATGTGAAGAAGCAGCAGTGTGAGGAGCCCAAGGTTCAGTCAATGTTGAGTGAACAGGCTGTTGTTTTAGGAGTTGGCCTGGCAGGGAGGAGGCAGTAAGATGCCACTGAGCTTCCTCACTTGACCTTCAGAGGAAAATGATCTGGTAAAACTTTAAGAGATGCATGTTCCCATTGGTGAAAAAAAGGAAGCAGAGGAGAGAGATTGTTTCCTTCCTGTTTATATTTTAGTCTCTCTAAAAACTTAGAGTGAGAGATTAGTATAGTTTGGTTTTTAACTAGGATAATTTGTATTTATTCCAGGAGAAAAGCTGAGGTTTGATGTTCCTTCTAAGTCTCTATGATATAACAGCCAATGTGTCTGTTCAATAGCATAAGAAGACCTTGCAGGTTTTTTTGTTCTACATTGGTAAAGATGGTTATTCTTTTTCAAAATGCATAATTTTTTGCTTTGTTTTCTGCATATATTTTCAGTTTTCTGTAAGCCAAAGTAATATATTTAATGCAAAAGTCCTTTGAGAATGCCCCCAGAGCTCCAGCGTAGATGTGTCGCTGTCCCCTTTTCCCATGAGCTGCACCTGCTCCTCACCCCACCAGTCAGGAACATGCCCCTGTGAGGAACAGCCTAACATCCCTTCAGGCTGAAGGAAAGATGGGATCTGAGCTGGTGTTCAAAATTCAGCAAGAACAATTTCCTTTAAAAATTAATTACTGCTGACATCTAATACAATTGTAGCATGCAGGCAGACACCAGCAATTAATTAATCGGCAGTTTTCAAAAAAGAGGGTATTGATTTGTTGTTCTTCATAAACCTGGAATATTAGATTGAGGACAAGAGAATGACATAAAGCAAGGGAAGGAAATTGCCTTTCATGAATGAGACAAATGGAAAGGAGTCTGGGTGTCTCTGGTTTTCACCTGAATCCCCATTTAGGGCCATACACCAGAAACACACATTCAAAACAGCTCACTCATTCTTCTGAAAAATTCTCTCCAATAAATAAACTATGCTGTCCCAACCCCTGCTCCACCTCCAGCACAGAGACACTTGCAGTAGAGCAGGACCTGGCTGTGCTGTACAGCCCAGCAGCCCACTCCTCCACTGGAAAATGTCAGCTCTCAGCTCCAGAGCATCTTCTTGAGCAATTCTGTTAAGTTCAGTCCTGCTTCCCTGCAAGCTTCCTTTCCTTCCAGACACCCATGGCACATGGAACCTGAGTGGCATGGCCAAGGCAGCATGCTATCAATCACACTCAGTTTATTCCTGGGGTACAATTGTCTCTTTTTAATTATCTGCCCTGTCCATTGCTCTGTCACACCTCTCTGTTTCTCTTTCTCTCCATACATGTTATTTACACCCCCTAAATACTCTTTCCCATGAGACAGAAGCTCACATTTGGGGCATTATTTAGGGGTCTGACAGGCGCAACTTCACTGATTCAAGAGGGAAAACCAGCTGAAAGATTCTGTCCACCCTCCCTGTGCACCACATCCCTGGAGGATGGCAGGGCCCTCAGCAGGAGCAGGGAGTTGCTGCTGCCCTGGGACCCCTCTGCCCCTGCTGTGCCCATCTGCACCTCTGGCCTGTCCCACGGCTGCCCATCCCCTGCCATGGCCCTCCTGTGCACAGAGCACCGAGATCTCCCCAGGCAGAGGCTGTAACTGAGCAGCGAATTTTAACTGGCCACATAGTGTCTGGTGACAACACCACCAGCACAGAAATCCTGGAGAAAAACAAACAGGAAGATCTCATGCAGGCAGTTTCCATGGATGCAGCTGCTGCTTGAGTGGGCTAAAAAAATAAAATAGTCTCTCATCCAGAATTTCACATTCCCTTTCTCCCTGCAATCACGTGCAGGGGTTTGAAGCTGTTAATTCCCATTTCTGTTCCTGCCGCTCCTCCCCAGAGACTGGGAACGTGCAACCTCCTAATTGGCATGGCAGGCCAGGGAACAGGGACGTGCTCAGCTTGCCTGTTCAGCGTTCAGCATGCTGACAAACAACCCAGTACTCCATTGACAAAGAAACTAAAGCCTGCCTCAGAAAGCCAAGGCTTCATTAACAGGAGCTATTTACTTGCTGCCCAGACCAGGAAGGCAAGGGCCCCGCCAGCCGTGCTGGTTTGGCTGCGCACAGCACTCAGACCTGGGTGCTGCGGCCTCTCGGGGTTCTGTGAATGAGAGAGGAACGTTACAATTCACAATGAATCAACTTTTTGGCTTGAGTTCCTGAGAAAATCAGGAAAATCACCTTCTTTAACTGTGCTTGGCAGGGGCTCACCTTACAGCTTTCCTCCTCATCTTCCATCACACCTTAATCTTTCAATACATTTTATCTTTTTTTTTATTTTATCCTTTATTTTATTCCTTCTAAGGAATTTGGCAAAATCTTCAAGGCTTCTGAGCTACCCAAATTCCAACAAGTTTCATCCCCAATAAGCCTGCTGCTTGCAGAGGTGACAGGCTGTTTGGGCCAAAGGAAATCCTCCTCCCTGATGCTGCTAACAGAGGTGCATTCCCATGCAGCATTGATCTCTTCCTGAGGGTCTCTGTGGCCTTCTTCCAGGCAGGACTCACTTTGCAAGGAGCAGAGAGGCAACCCCACCAGGCTCTGTGCAGGGTTCAATCAGTGCAGAGATGTTGCAGCAGTGGAGTGAGTGACACAAAGCACATGGGACAGGTGGGGTACCCAGCAGGGCTGAGCCTGGGAGCCCCGGGCAGAGCTCTCATTATTAGCCTGAGATGCCCCAGCCTTGGGAACCATTAGGAGGATGCACCCTGCTGTAGGAACAGCTTGACTGCATCAGTTACCAACTGTTAGGGAAACACCCTGCTGGCAAGCGTGAAGCCAGAGCAGCCTAATTAGAGCATCTGAGAACTCTCAGGCTCATCACAGCTAATCTCATTGTTTGCTTGGGAAGGTGTATCTTCCAAAGCCAGGAATACACTTGACTTAAAAGGACTTCCCTGCAACTGAGGCAACTTTCAGTATTGTTTTCAGAAGTGACTGAGGCAAATTTGGAGGTGGGAAGGAGAAAAGGACGGTCACATAGGTGATTTCCAGTAAAAAGCCCTCACCTCCACTCAAGGACATAACCCAGAGCATGCTGCCCAGGACCACCACCAGCCAGGCTTGGAAATCTCCCAGGACAGAAGTCACGCTCCCTCTCTGCAGCCCATACCAGGGTCTCACCACCCTCACAGCAAAGAAGCTTTTTCTGATGTCAAATGTAATGTTCAGCATTTCTATTTGTATCCATTCCAGTCACAAAGCTGAAAGATAAATTTTGGAGTGCTTGATGTACTCAGATTGCAACACAAAGGCAGTGGCTCTGCCCACAGGACTTGCTGTAAAGGAGCAATCCAATCACTGGGAGTGCTTGTTTTCACATCACCTGCGGAGAGAACCACTCTCCATCTATCCCAAATAAGCCCTGCTTCAGAAAACAGGTTGTGAGTGAAGTCCAAGGACAGAAAAAAACCAACCTGCCTTTGCACATACAGGAACCCCTTGTGTCCCCCAGAAGAGGGAATGAGCTCTGGAATGTAGAGTCCTGGCACCTTTCATTTGGTCTGGCACTCCCTACACATCTTCTCTGCCAGGTGAGGAGCTGGCAGTGCTTCCAGGGCTGTGGAGTCCTCTCCCTGCATCCCAGCTCACACCTCCACCAGGGCCATGTGTCCACCCAGCCCTGCAACCACGAGCACTGGGAAGGTTATGGAGTGCTCAAGCGTGGGACTGGAGATTACAATTATTATTCTGGTTTGTTCTCTTGAAGGTTCCTCTCTGCAGGGAGGGCCCCTGGGCAGAGAAAGAGGCATTGCCTTCCGAAATATGACTTCTATCTCCCCCAAACCCAGATTCAACGACAACAAATGACAACAACTAATTGTGCAGCCTCAGGGCTGCATTTCTTTTGCAGCATCTCCCTCCTGTTGCATTGCATTTCCCCCTTGCTATTTAGCACTTGAGAAACAAAACTGATTAGAGGTGTCTCACTGGAGCCTGGTTTCAGGGAGTAGAAGGAAGCAGCACTAAAAGCATACTGAATATTCATTCAACAATGAAATCCTAATTCTCCTTAGCAGCTCCTCTGGGCAACACATTTCAAAGTGAGATGAACATCAAGGTGAATATTCATTATGTTGCAGTTGGCTTTTTCCTCAGCAGATCTCATTTCTACATCTCATTTCTGCAAATTCTCATGCACAACTAAGCTTACTGCCAGGGCTGAAGAAAAATAACTTCAATGAGATTTGTATGTGCAGGGTGGGTAGCAAACACTAAAGATTTGTAAAATGCAAATTCTACAGCAGTAGAAAATACCAACAACTACCAATTCACCAGAGTTGTCCAGGGCATCTTAATGTCTGCTTGAGCCTTTGTCACCTTTTGTCATCCACACGCTGTCACCTCAAGGAAGAGGAAGATGGGGACAGGAGGAAGGGCACTGTACCACTGTGAGCTGTACAGCACTTACACAGAGGCAGGACTGGGCTCTGTGCTGAGCTCTTCAAACACCTCTTTTCTAAAGAAGGGTTTCTTCACACTGTACTTAAACTATTCCCAGCTCTTCATAAAATGATGTCCCAGCTCACTGCTATCAGATGTGAATTGTAATGTACACGTGCAAAGAAAATAAGAGTCAGTTTTTATTGAGAAGCTGCCTCAGGGATTTAATTCAAAATTATTGTCTTCAATTTTATTAAAATCAATATGAGATTTTATTACAGTATAAATTAAATGGGAGGCTATTTGCTTCTCAGATACCAGAAGCAATAGTATGAACATTGCTTCAAGCAATGATATTCATCCACATATCTTGCATATCCATGTACAAGTGTGGAGTTTCATTTCTTTTTCTCTCTTATTTTTTCACCCCTTAAACACCAGGCACAGTTCATGAAATGTGACTAAGGCTTACAGATGATACTAAGATATTTTTAAAGACTCAGGAAACTCAGAAAGGACTTGAAGAAATTATTAAGATCTGTGGGAAATGCTCTACAGTGAGTGATTTAAAAGCTCAGTTTGTTTAGTTTATTAAAAAGAAGGTGAAAGGTGGCTTGATTACAGGGTATTTATAGGTGCACAGGGAGAAAAGCACATGGGATTAAATGGCTTTTAACCTAGCAGAGGAAACGGCCACCATGCTCAGCAGCGCGCATCAGCCAGGCAGGTGGCCCAGGCAAGGGGTCCTGCCCTGGCGTATCAGCAGCACTGCCAGACACAAAGCCTGGAGCAGATGTGCCCATCCCCATGTCACATGGTGGGTTTGGGAGCTGAAACAAAGAGATGTGGGTTCACGTTGTAGGCAGCAGCTAGAGCTGGAAAGCTCTAAGCTCAAGCACAGGTGGCAGTCTGGTAATAGTACTGCTTTGAGATTGAAATTTCTAAAACCAGAGTGAGAAGATGGGAGATTTCATGGAAATGCCAGAGTGTTGAGGGAAAAACCTCAAACGCTGTGTTACAGCAGATGTAAAATAAATTGTGGTAATAGCCAATACCCTGTAAAAGTTGATCTAATAATCACTTACATTGGACTTAGGTGCTTAAAAGGTTAATGTGCCAGCAACATAATTCACCGAGCAGACAAATCATTTAAATAAATATATACACACTCAGAAGAAGGTCAGCAGAGCCTGTAAATGCAGGTCATATCCTGAAATACTGCCAGTTACTGTCACTTGGAAGGAAAAAAATTATGTCAGGCTGATTTGCATAGGGGGAAACTGGACCTAAACACTCAAGAGGGAGAAATCAAATGCAGATGGCAGCTGGTTACATGATCTTTAAAGCTTATCTCAGAACATGATACAAAACTAAAGCACTCCCAGTTTCCCCCCTAGATATTACTCTTTCTTTAATTAGGTCATTTGCATAAAAACTGAATTTCTACATTCAAAGTTTAACAGTTCTAGCTGAGGTTTTGTGCAAGGGTTTTTTCCTCTCTTCTGAAATTGCCTTTGCTTTGGGGACATAATAATTTCTCTCATACTAATTATCATGTCAAAACCAAAGGATTAGCTACTCCACCAGGAATATATACACAATGAGAGGTGATTACACAGCATTCCCTTCTCCATGCAAAAGCCATTGGCACAAGCCAGTTACACAGAAAAAACACAGACCAAACACAGTCTTGTGCCCCTGCGTGCAGCATCAAGTAGAACTGGATGTGGTTATGCTGCATTTATGCCAACCAAGACCAGCTCCTGCCCTCTCTGCCCGGTCCCCTTGTCTCTGTCATGTCATTGCAGTTCTGTCCATCATCAGAAATTGGATGCTGCTGTCTCTTCCCTCTGTGCTCTGCTAACTCATACTGAACAGAGCCATCAGCACAGATTCTATTATTTTCTTTATTTTATTTCTTATTTTTAAGTCGCTGAGTTGAAAATCCTGTTTTTAATGAAAAGACATGATCTCTCTGTTAGAAGCATGATGAATAAAGCCTCCTGAATAAAAATTTCTGCAGGTTATTAGAAGTGACAGATCAAATGCAAACTGGATTACAGGCACCGTGAAATAATTATTTATTAGAGAGACGCAATTAAACTAGCGTGTAACACTTTCTGAAGCCCTGATAGGTAATGACTATGGGGAGAACCCCTTGGGCCCAAGGGATGTTCCATACCATGAGGTGCCTAAGAGCACTGAAAAGTGCTGAAAAGTGTCTGAGACATCTTATGACTAAAATTTTGCCATTCTGTTGCCACACATCCTCTGACAGTTTAGCAACACAGGAGCAACCTTGCTAGGAAAGAGATACACTCTTCCTTTTATGTTTAGCTGAAATGAAAAATAATAGGACACAGTGTCTTACTAGTCATCAGAAGGAGTTACATGATCCCTTGTACCTCTCTTTGTAAACTAAGAATAGGGGCCATTTTACTAAGCTGCCAGATACAGACATTTATGGTTGAACATGCTCAAACACCTCCTCAAGCCATGATCCAGCGGCTCACAGCAGTCTCCCCTCTCTCCACACTCAAACCCCCTCATTTTTGTGATCCTCACTGAAACAAATAATATATAATACTCATGTTTTCTTCACAGGGAATTTATGTAGAACATAATTATTAATATATAAAAGAATACATATGCCCAATTGTAAGCAGTGAAATAATTAAATATAACAACAGATAAGCAGGGGACATAGTAAATTTTTCATAATTTGAGTTTTTAAAGATCATATTTCTTTTGAAAAAATGCATGTTAGTTTAAACAGACACACTAACACTAGACACAGGAATTAGTGAATGAGAGTCCAGGATTCAGGACGTAAATGTGGTGCATAAATAGGTCCTGGGCCTAGGGTAAACAATTAAAACCTTTTTACCCCAGGGTTGCTATATGGCAAGGGAGTAACAGTTCATAATATATTAACCCCTTTTCTGTCACTGTCAGACATGTTTTTCAAGACCAACTTCCCCAGCTGCTGGTTCTAGAGAAAAGAGAAAGTTACTGAAAAAGAAAGGAAAGAAAAGCAGTTATTGAACAGGATCTCATGAAGTTAGTACCAAAGTTAAAATTGCCTCTGACAGCAACAGCAGTGCCCTAGGTATCTTGGGTGCTGGCAGAACTAACCAGGAGATTTACTAGATGTAAATAATAATTAACAAATGTAATGTAACAAAGATGAATGTGAATGGAATTCTAGCCTCATGCGGGTACTATCTGACCCTTGCTTTAGCAACTTAATAGAGCAGAGCAGTGTAAAATGCCTGCAGTGGAAGCACTAGTGAGCAGCAGCACAGACCCTTTCAACTCAACGGAGATTAAATATGGGACAATAACTTGCTTTTTAAAATGTAGGACAAATGACCAAAATAGAAGATGCAGCAAAATTAGTAGAGCAGAAAAGTCCAAAGGATATGGTAATAATTCTGGTATCAAATGCCTGCTGACACAAAGTGCAATTCAATAAAGGCATTGCTACCACTCTGTGCTGGGAGGGAGCAATGGGGCAGGGAGACAGAGGTGCCATGGCTGTGCAGGGACTGCACCACCCCAGCCCAGGGGAGAGGGCTGCCCATGCCACCCTGCCACTGCAACAGCAGCCAGCCACAGCACCAGCTGAGCCAACAGCAGGCACCCAACAGAAAACAGGCTGCAATGTCTTCAGAGGATTTACCCTTCCACAGAGCGCCACAGATAACAAAAACTGCTCCTGCCCAAAATGTGCAAACAAATGCCTGGCTCTTGATCACCTGCTCAGACAGCACAGATACAAGTCTTAATTAACTCTTGATGGAGGGTGTTGTTATAATGATAAATAGCACAATGAAAGTGGAAAAATATTTTCCACCTGCTGCATTTGGCTTCTGCAGGGCAAAATGGCTCATCTGGATTGTTATGAAGCCATCCATCACTAAGATTTTCAGTTACCTTCTTAAACAGAAAATTACATTTTAAGAGTTTGATGGTGAGTCTGACATAATCCTATTTGCTTCATACAACAACACATTCAATATGCTGAAGAATCTTTGTCTTAATTCAAGATTTCTACTTGATATTTATTTGTGTGATCTGCAGTGCTTACCAACCGTGGTCACTACCAGTCTGTGCCACAGGGCACTTCAGATGACTGGAAGTTCCGCATCTCTGGAGACATATGGATATCTGCCTTCCTAAAAAATTACAGGGCAGAACATCTACTAGCTTAACTTGACCTTATGCACAGGACTCTGATTTATCCTGTGGGTAATAATGGATGTAAGTGGCATTTAATCCTGTATTTATGCTCCTTTCGAGTGGTATGAAGTCTTTACATCACTGAAAACTAGTACAGGCAGAATTGGTGCCTTTTGAGGTGGTTCACAGAGAACTGCAATGGCCATCTAAAAACTGTAGCAGCCCATGCATTCCAATGGACCACCACAAGAGAAACTACTTGTTCCTGGGCGAGGAACCTCACTGAATTCTGAGGAACCATATCCAATCCCTCGGCCATTCCAACCAGCACAAGAGGGGTTCCAGTTTGCTATTACAGATAACCTGATTAAAAGAAGCATCCAGTTTCACAGGGAAAAAGGGGAAATACATTTTCCATCAGCTGTCTAATCCTAATTGCTTATCAAGCATAGAAACAAATTCAATAGTATTACTACTGCCATGAGAAATTATGTACTAAAGCATGGTCATCCTCATCTCACAAGATGTCAGCCAAAATCAACGTTCCCACTGCTGCCACAGCATCACCAGGGGACACAGGGATCTGGCCTGCAACCTGATGTGAACATGGGTTAAAGAGCTTTTCCAGAAGCAAGTTGGAAAGAAAGGATTCCAGCCTCAGGGTGAGCTAAGGACTCAGTATTTCAAATGTTCCTCTGTGTTCCCATGTCTCACTTGAGCTGCTTGATCATTGCACAGGACTGCCTGCTCCACTGCAACAGACTGCAGTAACAGCATCTTGCAGCCTCATACTAAGCAAGGGCCAGGCCATTTCCCAAGCAGAGTTTGTAGACTTGTGAAAGAAACATCCATTTTTCATTTCATTTCATTCCAAACTTTAATAAAAGTCTTCAATTTATCAATAAAAACTTGAAAATGCATGAAGTTGTTCCCAAAACATTACAACAAGAATGATCTTTGCCAATAAAATATCTATCTTGTAGTCTTTAAACATAAGCAATGCACCATCTGTTCATAGTGGAATTATATACTCCTCCTATCCATGTCTCAATTTTCCTGTATATTCATTTATCTCCTTTTATTCTTTCTTCTTTTCTCTTGCTTACTACTTGTGGTTGATGGGACTGTGATTAAGCCCAGATGGACAGTGAGGCAAGCAGGCCCCAGCACAGGGCACCTGTCACCACAGTGCCAGGGGATGCCTGTCCTCTGTGCCACAGTCTGCCTGGCTTGTGTGTGTTTACCTCTCTAGTACCAGCACTGTATCACAGTTAATAACAAGCTGTGCTGTGTGCTGATATGCCCCAGGGGAAGAAACATCTGACTTTCCAAATGAATAACTTAAAATTACTTAGAAGTCCTCCCGACAAGCTGATGTGTAAGATTACTTGTCATGCAGTGCTTTCCAAAGAGCTTAGACTAGGATACCACATACAGATCTAAAGACTGAGTGTTAATCAAAAAGGAAGTCTCTTCCTGAATCTTGGTGTATGCCAGCAGCACTTCCCAAACCTGTCCTGAACAAGTCAAGTTGTCCCCAACAAGTTATGTGCTTTGTTCTTCCCAGGTTGTGCCCTCATTTTAGTAACTAACAATCGACTTCAGGTACCTTTGGTTCAAAGTTACACAAAGCTCGTAGCATTTCTCTTCATTTTAATATATGAGCAGACAAAACCATTGTCTCCACACTGAGCAATATTTCAGCTTTCCAGGTTTCTTAAGCAGGGTCAAAAATAAAAGCTGGATTTTGAAACTTACATTTACCCAATTAATACAAACCCAAAAGATCAAACTTCAAGCCGTCCTCCATACTGCTGGGGTGCACCTTCTTCTCAGTTGGCTTTCACCAGTCTGCTGCTTGCTGCAGGGACTTTTCTGTTAGGCAGAAGCCCAAAGATCACTGTGATCAGGAATAAACTATGGATATAATTGTCTTCTACACAGATGTATTAGAATTGTTGTGAAACAGAAAAATTTCATAGTATGAAGATATACTCCATCATGTATTATTTACCCCACACCATTAGCTCATTAAATGAGGAATGCATAAAGTAGTCAATACTCAGTAACTAAGTAAAATTAAAGCAAAATTAAAATGCAAAATGAACTTTAAGCAATTCCATTTAATCTCCCTGTTTATAGAGCTGGCAATGTTTGCAGACTGCCTTGGGGTGCCCGTGCTTCCCCCACAGCACCCAGTGGCATAGAGGACAACCATTTCACCTCAGCCCCACACATCCAGAAATTGTCACCCTTCTTCACTGTGCACGTGTGTGTTGAGGGATTTAATTTAATAACTCAAAGTTGTTCACAGGCCAGAGGTCCTTTAGGGCTTCCTTCCCTCTGGAATACACAGAGTCTGTGGTCCAGATACTGAATGGGAAAGAAATACTCTCTTTCCTGTAAGCAGCAAGGAACAGACTCCATATTTCCCATTGCCTAGAATGCATGTGCCCAGCATAGCAAAAAGAAAAGTGATATTAATCTACAGGGGAAAAAGAATGGGTGGCTTTAGCTTGAAGAAGCCAGGTCAGCACCCAAAGAATAGCTGAAACATGCGTTTTCCTTGTGGAGCTTGGGTGTTCTCTCCATACCTACTCTCAGATTCCTGTGTGGCAGCAGACCTGGAGATAATTCGAAATTTTATGTCAGATTTTCAGTCTCTTCAGGCTCTTTTTAATGAAATTATATTGAGGAAAAGAGAGCAAGCTGGGATTATGATAATACTGTGTTTTAAACAGAATTATTTAAGGCTCCCAGGAGACAGCTATTTTGATAGTATGGTTAGAGTATCACTGAAAACCAGGAGAAAAACTCTCCAGCCAGTTAGTTAAGTTAGAAAACTGTCATTACTTTGTTCAGTGCTGGGTACATGGGGGATTGCTCCACCTAACATGTATGTCAATGAATGAGTGTCTCCACTCTCCAGACAGCAAGCAGCTTTCAATAAGCAAATGCTCAAAGTAATGGATGAAAAACATCATAAATAAATAATAGTGCCACAAACACTGAAAGATGATCCATCTTTCAATAAACTGCCCATGCTTTTTGGATTTTGTGACTTCATCTCCAGATCTCTTGGAAACAGTGTATAAATATAAAATATTGCAGCTACCACCCTTCATTTCAGCAACCAATTTTGCTCTTATGTGATATTCATGTTTAGCAAAAAGAGCTGTTTAAAAAGAGTTTGCTCTGCTGTGTGTGAGCTAAAAATGAATACAGACTGTTGTAAATGGAGAAATAAAGTGGGCCAGCGGTAAAGGTGTTTTACAAATTTAATAATTAAGAGTGTGGTTTCCTTAGGAGCAAAGAAAAGAGGTCGTGTAAACTTCTGCCTTAAGCAGCTCTTAACTTCTCCAAACAGCTCTGTTTTCAAAGCATGACCTTAAACTGTGCTAATCCTCAATATCTGCATTGTGATGTTTACCTCTCTAAGCAGCTGGTGTTTAGAAATAACACCATATTTATTAAATACTTGCTTCCTATGTTTGGTTGGGGTTTTGTTTGCCTTCTGGTTAGCAAAATGAGTGTTGTGAGCTGACTCAGCCTAGCCAGCTTCCCCAAGCCCACAAAAAATTACAAATGTAGTCAGAGGAATGCTTCTCCCTTGGAAATGCCATGACTGATGACTTGCATTTCATCAACAGCACTGTCCTGGCATCTCCTTATGCCCTACACACGTTGACACTGCTAAGGTCCATGGTCTGCCAAGGGTCAAATCACCCAGGAGATGAGCAGCTTGCACATGGGACAGAGTAGCTTCTCCTAGGAGTAACACCAACTAAACACACCTTCACTTTTGGCAAACCTTGCCTTCTGCCGTTCATTATGAATGCAAGCCACCACAAGGGGTGCCTTGTGGTGAGCTTCCATCTGTTCTGTCCGCTGAGGCTGCCTGAGAGGCAGACGTGAAAAAACGAGATGCCTCACAGCTGCATTCAGTCTCTGTGGTACGTGGTTCACTGTCTGGTCTGCCCCAGCCTGAATTCCATTTGCTCTTGCCCATCACACCCTCCAAGGGGATCATCTGCTGTGACAAGTACTTTTATGGCTCCTTCAGTGCTGCAAATGCATGCACATGGTCTGTAACAGACACTGCAGAGCTGTGATCACGGCAGTTTGCAGCAAGCCTGCTTCTTTGGTTGCAAATCAGCTATTTGGATCCCCGAACAATAATCACTCTCAGTAGCAGAGAAAAGAAAGGAAAAACTTTCAAGAATGGGGATAAATATCTTGCTAGAACAGGAAGTAACATATATTAGATAAGACTCTGAAGTCCTAAGGTTGAACAGCAGTACAATAGATTTAAGTTCACCCTAGATTTCCATCTACACCTTTTCCTGGTGCCTGTACCTCCTGTAGCATTTTTTCCAGCCACACCAAACAAGTCACTCATGCACAAGGATCATTACAGGCACAACTCTGCATTGACCTTTATGTTAATCTCTGGCATGTTCATGGAGGTGAGGTGTGTGAAATTGAGCAAAACAGTACATTAATCACATCTGATGCCATAGTTGGGACCCCCAGACATGTAAATACATTCAGTTCACCCCTGTGAGCAATAATTTCCTACCAAGCTGCTTACTAAGTTGCAATCCTGCATAGAAACCCCTGTGTCAGATCCTCATGCTACAGTTATGTTAAATTGGTTTTCACTCTGTTTATCCTTTTAGTCTTAGTTTTTTTCTTTTGTTTGCCAATAGAATTCTTATGGAAAACACCAAAAGAATGAAGCACCTGACTGCCAAATTTCTTTGCTCCAGATTAGTAATTATACAGTGAGGGTAAAGACGGCTTGAAGCTCTGAATGCTTACTAAATCCTTGAAAATTTTCTAATATTATTTCTGATTTCCCCATCACATAGCTCATTTTTCTCCTCTTATAAGGCATGAAAGAAGACAACCACAAACCATGAATTCTTGGTAGTGTGACTGTGTGGATTGCACAACCCAGACAATATTATTCAACTCATGAATAAATCAGAACCCATCAATAACCCTGATGCAGATTTTCCAAGCAAAGGTGCTTTCGAAGGCCCTCTTTAAAACTTGGAACTCCAGCAGAGCATTTCATGTCCTGGAGGTAACATGACCGTTCAAACATCAGTGCTGCCACAGTCACACCTCAGTCTCCAGGGGCTTGAGCCGAGCCACAGACTGGGACCTCAGCACAGTAACCCACCACCACTCCTGCCCGGCCAGCAGCATTCAACTCCTGTGGGCAGCACTCAGCTGCCGTCACCAGGGTTTGGCTCTGGTCCATGATCAGCCTACCTCTGCCTGGAGGCAAAAGCCTCCAGAGGTGCAGCCAGCAAGGGGAAGTGAGGAAGAGCTGCGAACAAGTCCCCCTTGTTTCCCCTGGGAGTATTTCCAAGATTAATCTCTGGAAAGATAAGAGTCCTGAAATATTTATATGAAGAATTTCATGCTTCAGTGTAAATCCCATTGTAAACCCTACTGAAACGATAGGGTTCTTCGTCCTCCCTTTCTCTCCTTGGCTGTCTCTCTCCATGTATATAAAAATAAACTGATAATATCCAGCTAGGCTGAATAAATTCAAAGCTATTGAGCTGTGGAATTACAATTGCCCAGAGAAAAGCACAAAAGGAAGTGACTTTCCTTCCTCTACAATGCAGGGGTGAGTAATGGACCATAAACACGAGCTGAGCTCCTCACCCTCCTGACTGACACAAATACACATCAGCTGGAAGATGCCAGCTCCATTTGAGGCCAGGCATTGCATGTGTTAGAGCTGAGGGAAGAGGAGGTATGACCATCATTATGGGGGAAAGAACAATGCTGTCATCACAGGACAGAATTTCCAAACAGCATAAAGAAATCAAACAGGATTGGGAGAGGTACAAACACTAATTCACAGCACCAAGCACCAAACTTCCCACTGCTATGCTCCCTCCACAGACAAGATATTTTTCAGCCAACACTGGGGAGGCACCAGCACATCCCAGCACCTGAGGCTGATGACAGATTCACCAAGAGAGAGCTGGCATCACACTGCTGGTCCATCGGAGTGATGGCAGCAGACTTTGACCTTCAAATTCCACAACACAACAGTAACACAACAGCCTAATAATGTGATTGTCTTCAAGTTTAAAAATACTTCAAATTTTCTTCATTACAATGATTTTTGCAATGAGCTGTGCTGCTTTTGTCAAGCACAAGTTTTGCATACCTGAATATAGTTTGTGCAGAACGCCAATCCCAGTTGCTTCACCACACCAACCTGCCAGTGATGCAGAGCTAAGCCTGCAACGAAAGGGTCCCCTTAGCACCATCCCTGTTCCTGTTGGCATTGCAGCATGCCTGCTGAGGAAAGGGCTCGCTTTGATACACATGGAACCTCAGGTGAGACAAGAGACACCTGTAAACTACACTCCCTGGCATTACTTCCCATGGAGAGCAAGGGCTCAGGCACCCTAATGGATCAGTCAGTGTTTGGTGCTGGGAACACATTGTAAGTGACAGGCAGTGCCTGAAAAAGCTTTTTGCTCTCAATGAGCTGCAAAGGTACTTATTAAATTATTGTGAGCTATAAATAAAGTAGAAATGTCTTTTCATAAAGGGTCTTTTTCCATGCACAGATGGGAAAAAATAAAAAGCCTTCACACAGGTGTCCTCAAACAGCACCATGCTGCCTTTTCCAACATCCTCAGCTTTTATCTGCTCCTGGAAGTTGTTTCTAACCCCCCCGGCAGTGTCCAGCTCTTTAGGCACATGCCTCTGTTCTTGGCAGTGCTTCCTACAAGAGGCAAGGACAGGCAAAGCAGAGGGATTTCAGCACCCCCCAGAGCTCCCCAGCAGAGATCAGAGCCCCTGCAGGACAGCCCCAGGTCCAGGCAGGCTGAACATCCCTGCCCCAGGACAACAGGCCCCAGCCTTCAGGGACAGCCCAAACCCACGGTGCCTTTCTTCAGAGCCCGAGGTCCTGCTGCACACGGACAATAGCAGTCAGAGTGAATGGGCCTGAGAATATGGTGATAATATACGATTTCTTTTTCTTAGTAATAGTTGTGTGCTAAATTTAAACATGACAAAGCACATTGTATTTCTGCCTCAACTTTATCACTTCACAAGAAAAATGCTTGAATACTTCCCAAATTACAGCCCAGCTTAAAAGAGCTTTTTCAGCTTCTAGCAGAATTGGTTATTTCAGGTTAATAGAAGTGCTGCAAAGTCAATGCTGTGAGCCCAGCACATGCCTCTGTGTGGAGGATGAGAGCATGCCAAGGGCAATGAATGCCATACACAGCAGCAACACTCACATGGCCTGTCAAAACACTTCCTGTATTTCTTTAATTAATAAAAATTATAAAATTTTTCCCAGCATTTTAGGAACAGTAAATGCTACAGTTACATGGCAAGATACAGATAATCTATTGCAACATTAATAGGCAATCTCTTAAAATGCATTTACAGCCTCATATAATGGAGAAGACCCTGAAGTGCCAGCTCAGTAATGCACACCTGCTTAATTCTGAAGACACAGCTCTTTCCTGGCAAGCTTCCCTGGGAGCTGGGAAAGCAGAGTCAACATCTGGCATTCCTGACTCCAGTAAAGGCCAGCCCCTGCCCCCACATACAGCACTGGCACCGCACAGAACTGCTGCACTCCTCACACCTGAGCTCCGAATTTCAGAGAGGGAAAATCCTGCAAAATGTATCCAAAGATCAGGAGAATAGGGCAAAAGGCTTCAGAGCCCAATGAAGTGCCACGTTTCCAAAAAGAAATGAGATGATGGTGAATTGGTCTCTCCTGTAATATTCCTGCTTTTTTAACATGTTTGAGAGTACCACTGGGAAGAAAGCCCAGGAACACAGCCATCAGCTGCCAGCTCGTGGCACAGGCTACACAGATCATTCCCAGCCCATCACTGGTGACAGCTTAAAAGTTTGATCTGCTCTTTAGAAGTTAGTGCACAAAAATATAGTTCATTTCTATGCTGGGCATCTATTAAAGGAAGCAAATACAGTCTAAGCCTTCCCATATAATTTTCATAGAGAAAATAAGTAAACTTTTCTGTCAATATTGTGTCACCTCATAAATTCCCTTCACAGCAGAGCAGCAGTGAGTTATGTGAAGCAGGTACTAATCCATTCCAGTGAATTACAGCGTGGTCCTGAAAGCAGTTTCTTAACACTAGCAGTGGACTTTGGGTCCACTGGGTATTTATCTATATATGGTTATTTAGCTGTGAATTTCAGCCCTTGAACTGCTCACTTCTTACGTTAGGCATGAGAAGCAGCCACCTGGGTGTGCAGCCCTAGCATGAAATTAAGGAGTACTTAATATCAAGTCTTGTGTCACCTGGCTGCTGTGCAAGTCTTATATCACTCTGGGGACTGTCTCTAATACCAGCCAGCCAGAAAACAGAAGATGGATTTAGTCTGGATCTTCTGCATAAAGGCAAAACTAATGCTATGACTTGGCTGGATGGAAATGCTACACTGAGTATCCCCACTACACAGCTTGCATCTGCCAGTTGTAGAAACAATAGGAGGGACAAGCCAAAAAAATCCAAAGAAGACAAAAAGGTTCATTTGTGTAATTAAGCAACTAATCCAGACATCAGCTCAAAAGATGCATTCATGGTGTGACAGGGATGAAAAATGGTAAGTGCATTTTGCAGTGAAAGACATAAAAACTAGACAATTTATTTTCTGTATCCATGTCCTTTTTCATGGCTTCTGTCAGTAATCAGCACAGAGCCTGAGCAAGATCTTTTCCAGATCAAAGATATTTTAAAGTCCTAGCCATGAGATCAACAGAGAGAAATTACTGTAAAAACCTGTCTAGAGCCCAGCTGTTCCACCCTTATGAAAAGGAGACAAATAGCCATGTACTGCAGGGGACACCTCCAGAGAAAACAGATTCTCACTCACTGTCTCCTTGAACTGGGGAAAGACAAATTCTTATGGAATATTTCCATGTGTGCCTTATTAATGCAAACAGCTGCACAGCAAGAAAAAAAAAATCAATAACTTGTAAAAAATTCCATAAATCTCCTGCACTATGTTGCTGTCTTCTTTATGGTAATGGTCAATACTGAATATTAATTGAAAATCAATGGTATCAGTAATACTTCAACTAAATATAGACCATAGCTCTAAGTTTTCTTGTATCTCCTGTGTGAGGCTTTCTCCAAGATCAACTTAAGCACTTCATTTTTTGGCTATAATTAAAAATACTATCATGTGCTGCCTGAAAACTGATCACACTGTGTTCATAAAAAACTGCTAGGAAGTGTATCATTGTGATCACAGCTTTACATAGAAGCTTCTCCATGGAGCCAAGGCAGTGGCATGCATCCATTCAAGATGATCAACTGGGCCTTCAGAACACACAGAGATTGTTTTTCCCATTAATGGGTACAAAGGCTGCAGTTTAATTTATAGAAATTATACCCTTAGTACCTTCCCAGAAGCATGGCTTTGAATGACAGGCATCTTGATTTTGTAAAACAACATCTGAAATAGAGTGGCACAAAAATGCTATCTCCAGTGTGTCCATAGGGCCACTTCACTGCCCATCAGGACAAATGTCCTGGAGCACTAAAGAGATTGCCTTTATAATAATTATGTTGGAATTACAATGATAAATTCTGACAACTGTAACTTCTTCAGGGTTATGACTGGAATGCAAAATTACATATTATCTCTTCATCCTTTGCCATTTAACTTGCATTTCCTTCAGCAAGACTTGGAAAACCTGAAGTTAGTGTTAGCATTGGTACATCTCCCCTGCAGATTCATGGCAAAAACATGACACCATTTCAACTGATTGACAAATGCATACCCTTAATAAAGGAGGATTTAAATACAGTGTAACATCCAAGTAGTACAACAAGAGTCAGTGCGTGAAACAATCACAATTAAAAAAACCTGATGATAGAACCTAAGCTGTAAAAAGAGTAAAGCTCTGCACAGATCAGAATTTCCTGTGTTCTACAGTTTTGAACTACAGCTAATTCCAAGTCAGAAATTACTTTTCTTTTTAACACAAAGACTTTTTATAACATTTTAATCCATTTTACTACAAACTACTTTTGTATGAAATATGAAGATGCATTACTTAACGCTCAAAAGGTGTATTTTGACAACGTGTTTTGTGTGTCCCTGACTATTTCCTTGATATCAATACACCCCCATTTTCACTGTTAATGAAAAGCAATTCCCAAAAGAAAAATGTCCCATCAGAAAACTCTCCATAGCTGTAATCGTCAGTCAGAAGGCCAGGCTGTCAAAAGGCAGCAGAAAATTTGGTAAATTAAATGCTTCAGCTGTCCTTCTGGAATACCTTAGCCATCAGTTCTGAGGTTATCTATCCAAACCTCTGACCACAGGTCCTGGGCTGCAGTTCTGCCTTGCTCTGAGCACTTATATGAAAAGAACAGCTCTGGGGAATGGGATTTTTTCAGGACAGCAGAAACCACGAACATTCTTTCCTTGGTGCTATTCTTAGACTAAAATATTCATCCTTAAATTGCTTCTGTGTCTCCAACTGGGTTGTCTGGCAAGCTGACAGACAAATCTTAGTAAAAGACATACTTGATAAAAGTGCCAGGAGAAGTGCTTGCAGTCTTGTTACAAAAAGAGAAAAAATGGGGGGAAAATTAGGAAAAGAGCAAAAGAATAAGACAGAAGAAAATGCAAATTGCTCAGCTGCTCTGGCTCCCTGTATAACTTCTGGAAAAAGGCAGTGAGGATTAGCAAGAATGACAATTTCAACAACTGGGTTAATGTCTTCCAGCAGATACAAGATCTGTTGGCTACTGAGTTCAACAGAGTCTTGACTTGCACAGCCACACAGTGCAACCTCCCTTCAGCATGGTGAGAGAATGATTGATTGATTGCCAAGGCTCTGGTGCTGAACTTTGTTTTCTCCCTGCAGTATTCACAGCAAGGTAAGCTACGTAAATAAACGGCCCCGAGGTACATTAACTCCACTGAAAGGAAAACACATGATCCTGTCATAAAGCATTCATCCAACAATTCTTCAAAACCATAAGTGAGACTGTAATCTGCTGTCGCTGTAATCCAGACACTCATATACTTTTCCAAAATTGTTCTTTTCATAGAGATCATTCTGCCTCCAAAGCAAAACTCAAAACTGTATCACTGACCTGTTGGGTTTAGGTCCCAGTTTTGAGGATTTTTGTTGCTTGATTTTACAGTGAGAGGGATTAAATACCTCAGAGCTCAGTAACCCAGCAAACTGTCTGCATCCAAAACACCGCCAGCAGGACTAAGTTTCTCCTAACAAGTAAAAAAAAAAGGTGAAGAAGGATGTTTCCATGAGCCAAACTCTCCAGGAGAAAAAATTTACTGAATACATAATTTTGACTGAATTTTTTTAACCACAGCTAATTAGAATGTATTTGAATAACAACTGAACTTTTACAAAAAAAAATTTAAACTCTGAACAATGCTTCCTCTACCACACACGCAGTCAGCAATGCTTTCCTGTGGCAGACTTAATCAGAAATGGAAACTCATTTAGCTCCTGATTGATTGATCATGATGCCACAGCTCTTCAACAAAACGGAATTAAAAGGACTCATGTAATATTGTTATATAGTTTCCTTGTGGGTAGCAGAGTGAGACTTCTCACAATTCACACTGGTTCTTATTACAATGTCGCTTGTTAGTTGCAATTTGACTCCTTTTCAAATTGTTTTTTTTGGCTTAGGATTTATTCATTGTAACATTCCCATGGCCCTGTAGTCAAAGCAAAGGGCCAGGAGGCCCTTGGGGACAGCACCCATTCCCTGCGTGGGACTGGGGCAAAGAGACAGAGCTAAGCCTCCATAACTTCCCTTGCAAAAGTTTCCATAAGACTCTCAGATAAGGCAGCCCCTCCAAGGATTTTTTTTTACATATTATTCAGGATTATATTTGTGTTAATCAAGAATTTTTAGATCAATGACTTTTAAAACCTTTGAGCTATAATTAAGTGCCTGAAATTCACATGAGAATTAACAAGGACATTAAAACCACTTATATTGCAAAATAACACTGTGCCCTTCTGCAGCACCAAAAAAAATCTTGTCTTTAAAGAATTAACTCTGTTTACAAGGGATGAAAAAAAACCAAGACAGCCATACATTTAAATTTAATGTGCATAGTCCCACTGAATTTATTAGGCTTTGAAATCAGGTGGAGGGCTGCAGAGCCTTGGGATGGGCATGTCTCCCCCTGACATGTCGAGATTCTGCGGGTTTGGGATCCACCTCAAGCAGCCACCATGCAGCCAACAAGCAGCAGCTCTTGGCTGCTGCACTCCTCAGATCACTGTGGCCCCTGTAAATCCTGCCATCTCATATCTCCCCTTGGACGTAGTATTTTAATACATCTATTACAAGAGTTGCATAGCAGTTGCTCAGCATAAATTCAGACATTTCCCCCCTCATTTCACAGTAAATAAATTACATTCCATCTTCTCAAAGATTTTGAATTCTATTTCCATTTAAAAGTTCCTGTTGCTGGAGAAGACTATGTCTGAAACACTGCTGTAAATACATATTTGGAAGCTAAAGCAAAATGAAAGAAAGCATCACTACTCATCTTACAAAATCATTGACCACATTTGCATTATCTTCTGAACACATGAACCTGAGAACACATTAATGCTCTGTTCCTGAGAGAGGTGTAAGAACTGAAAACCAGCCAGACCAGGTGGTGGGTGAGTGTGAGAATTTGCTCCAATAAAAGGAGTAAATTTCAGTCACTTTTCACAGCGACCGAAACCAGTGGGTGAAGCCAAATAGCCCACTTTTTCGCAAAACAAACAAAAGAAAAGAAAACAAAACAAAAAAGGCAAGGTGAAAACTGGAGCAAGTGTCTACAGAAAAGAATTGCTACTATTGCATTCACACAGAAGATGCTGGTAAAAACCACCTTCTGCTTAAACTGTGTTCCTTTATGTTCTTCATTTGCGCCAGAAAAAAAGAGTTAAAAGCCAAAGCACTCCTAGAAGTAACTGCAGTGCTCCATCTCTGCTGGAACTTGTCCATGTTTTGTTGGGAGCCATTGTTGATACCAGCATGGAGCAATACTATGAACCTCTTCAGAATCTCTTCAAGTGACACAAAAACCTACCCTCAAAATTAACCCCAATTGATCCTCTCAAGAACTGGGGAGTGTTCCTTGATTCTGGGCTGCCCTATCATCTGCCTGCTGTTTGCGGAGATAATATTCAAAGGCTTCTCCCCCTTTGAACCTTCAAAAAAAGAGTGTCAAACAAAATGACAGCATGCTAACATCTCCTCACTCTGGTGTCAGAGTCCAACACAGAAAAGTGAGCAAGAATGACACCAAACATGGAAAAGGAACTTCTCAGTTTTTCCAGAAAGGTACCAGAGATGGTCTAGGCACAGATCAAGTTGTTCAAGCAGCTAAAAAAAACACAATCAGAAAATCAAGTTGGAAAGCTCAGAAAGAAGTTTTGTAAGTTTCTTTATGTGCCAAGCACATGACCAAGGAGCTTCTAAAGGACCTTTCAATGAAGTGCACTTTGCTTTCTTAGGCTTATCACTGAGGTCCACTACCAAGCAAAACAAGAGATTCAGCTTAAATAAAGGTGTAAGAGGCTTGCTTTAAAAGTCAGTTCTGGTCCTCATTTATCAGTGTTCTGTTGTACATCACTGACCTTGAGCCAATGCCTTTACACAGCAGGTGGGTGCATTTTCTACTTTTCCCAGTGCCTGAAGTCCTGCTGAAATAAACCTTGGTTTTGTTATCCTCCAGCCTTCAACACAAATTCATGGCAAACATCTCTCCTTACTGTCTTTCTGAAAACAATGTAATTCTCCTGCCCGTCCTCTTTCAGCTTCCCCAGCCACCAGCAAGTACTAAAACTGAAGTCCATACCGTTGTGAAAGCAAAATTTGAATGACATATAGCAGGTTAAAATTAACATGCTAATTAATTCTCTGAAATAATTGAATCTAAGGTTACAGTCAATGGCACTAATTGTCTCAGGGATAGACTATTACAAAAAAAGAATAATTAGAATCACTTCTGCAAACAAAATCCTTTGTTACTAATTAAGGTGAAAATTACCTGTCAATCATGTTTACCAGAAGCAAATTCAAGATTTACCTGATAATGATGTAAGATGCCTTGTGGTGAACAGTGCCACATGCAGCACTGTCATCCCCGGCAGATCAACCTCTCCGCAGTGTCTCCTAACACCCACCCAGCCTCTTCTCCCAAGTTCAGTGAGCACAAGGGCTCCAGGAAGGGCTTGCAGCGGTGAAGCAGCTCACTCAAGGTATCCCGCAGGAGTGCAGTCCCTGCCTCACACCCCACTCACCAAACACATGTGCTATCAATCTCTAAACCTCACAGAATAAACTTGCATATCAGACTTCAGCTTCAAGTTCCAGCAAGGTGTGAATTATTATTCCACAGTGACCATTTAAATCTCATAATAGCAATATATGATGATAACGCCTACAATTGTAGATCCCTTTTCCAATAATAAAAAGGACATAATGATCAAGATAGGAGGAATAAGCCTGATGACTCTGCTAAGATTTTCAATTTTTGAAACAAAATTGGTATGGGTGTGGCCACACTTCCTCACTGCTCCAAGTGCAGGATTTATTGCTCTGCCTTATGTTTTTAATTCCTGTTATGGTTGGAGGAGGCATCTCTTGCTTGCAATATGCATTAATGTATCTTCTCTGCCTTTGAGCTTTCTAGAAAACAAGAAGCAGCTGCAGGAACTATTCCTTAGTTTCACCTAATGACAGGCAGTGTTTCATAGATTATTCCAGTGCTGGAAAAAGAAGAAGAATGAAGAATTTTAGTGGATGCAAGGATACAAACCACAAGTGGCTTCTGATTTCCCTGGGCAAGTTCAATGGCATCATTGAATCATCTCTGTGACCAAAAAAAAAAAAAAAAAAAACCAAAAAAAAAACCAAACAAAAAACCCTCCAACAAAAATCCCCTGCAAAACCAGTCTCAGAAGAAAGTGTCATGCTTTGACATAGTTGTTCAAATGCAAATACAGACTTAGACCATCTGCATGCTCTGCTGAGTTGAGCAAGAGATAGATATTAGTTCTTACAAAAGAGGATCAGATCTAAGGATCAGCCAACTGGCCAGTGGAAGCAACAGATAGAGGAGACTTTTATTTCTCAAAATTTTAGAAGTATGAATCAAAGATCAAAGAAAACAATGTAAGTCAAATGACCCCACTGGGCTTTGCCAAGATGCTCTTTTCCATGTCACTCCATACAGCTTCTGAAGTACTGGTTCCATCCCAGAAACTGGGCCTTGGAACAAGTTTTTCCTGAGTTTGGAAAAAAGTTAGTAACTTTTGTCAGTTTTGTTTTCTTTCAATTTCATCAGTAAACCTTTTTTTTTTTTTTTTTTTTTTTTTTTTTTTTTTTTTTTTTTTTTTTTTTTTTTTCTGTAGGGAAATAGTCTGAGTATTTGTTGTTTGTAATATCTCTGGGTAAGACAGTTGCACAGACTGTGGTCAATGAGCTAACTCATAATGTCCTTCCTCTTCTCCCTGGTATGTTACCTGAGCCTGGCAATCGGGCTGTACTTGGAGTCACTCTCTGAAAGTGTTGTCATCTGGAAAATGGGTCAACTAGTAGCTTTAGGTAGACATTACTCAATATGACTACTGAAATGTCAAAAAACATTTGTGTAAGTATGAAGTGTAACTTGTAGAGAGCCAGAAAATGGGGGAACGGTAGAAGTTTAGGCTCATTTTCAGCCCTGTTTCACAGAAGTATTTAAACAAGAAACACTTTCAGTAGTGCACAATGCCCTCCTACTGTGTTAATTGACTTAAAAATTTGATGGTCTGACTTTGTGCTTAGCTGGGCATTGAGTGGTTCTGAAATTCCAATTTTCCTGTTACCCTTTGAAGCCTTGGGGAATAAAATCACAAAAAGCCCTGTAATGATTAACATCTTCCTCCCTGGTTTAATGGTCTTGAGTCACAGTGTGCAGCTGGAGCAAAGACAACCCATGCTGGTACTGACACTGCTTGTGTCCTGATGCTGTCACTAAAGCAGCATCTGTCTGTGACTGAAGTCATGTTAAGGAAGAGCAAAACTTGTCTTAGCTGGCTTATCTTTGTAAGCAGGAGATGCTGGTTGTTCACATTTGATTGTAGATAATACAAGCCGAAATACCAGCTGCAGGCTGCGGTGTGCTTGGAGATGAGCCTTCCATAGCTGTGGTGAGGTGCTGAGGTGGCTTTGTCCTTTCCATGGATTTCTGTTCAGAACACTGACTGGTGATTTGAGGGTGCTGTCAGCATAAGCAAAAAGTATCTGAATTTGTCTCAGATACTAATGTTTGCAGTAAAAGGCAAAATTTACCAAATCAGCTGTGGCTCAGTTTCTGTGCCTTCTTGCCCTTACTGAAGAGTAATCAGAGTTCCTGATTACCCCTGGTACTGCACAGAAAAAATGGGGTTCTTCAGCCTCCCAAAATAGTGCTGAATCCTTACCCCCAAAGTACATCATGACATGTTCCTGTTCCATGTCCCTTTTCATGGGCAGAATCAGAGGGATGGAAAAATTAATTAGCTCCCCTAACCCTTCTAGAACAAAACCAAGCATAAAAAAAGAGACCAGGAAACTTTGCCTCTTCACATACATACTTGGAAAACTAAAGAATGCTGGTGGAATTGCTGTTTCAGATGTTCAGATGTGACATTCACACACACCTTTCTGCCACTTGGAGAGCAGTGGCCCACATCTAGAACATTATATCCATAGCAGGGCAGAGTCCCTGGTGGAAGGAAAAAAACCTCTAGAAAATACTCCTGTGTGACCAACACACATCAGCTGCCCTCTCCCAATCTCTGTGCTCAGGAACTCTTTAATTAAAGTCAAGCCATGTGCTCCAACAGCTGTGTTTACTAGAGCAACTGTGGCTTGCCCTCTAAAACTAGTTCTTAGTTGTTGTCAGCTGTGTTTATACAGATATGGAAAACTTCATGTGGCAAACCATTTGCCAAATACCCTGTGAATTCAGCTATTTCATCTGTGCTGAGATAACACTGGCACTACCTAGTTTTAAACTTCAACACATCTGTATGACAGCACTGCAGACAAATCCTCAGCTAAAAGTTCAGCCTTGAAAGCAATTCTTCGGCAAGCAGGTATATGCTGAACACAAAAGATACCTTGCCTAGTATTTCTTTGCTTTGGAGGATCACAAATCAAAGCCACTCTCTTGTTCAGCCGCTGCTATTTTGGGCACAGCCCTCTTCCTCCTCTGAGGAGGCAGGTTCACAAGGAGGAAGAGGCAGGAGGTCACATCATCCTGCGTGGTATAAGCAGGGTGTCTGAGAACATCCCACCTCTGAAGTAAGCAAATTCATGTCTTTTCATTACCTGGAGCCCCTAAATTCAACATGTTAGCAATGCTTAACACAGTAAGTGTGTCACAGGTAGAAACATACAGGAGATACAGAAAGTCTTGCCCATTATTCCCTCTGGATTCTCTTAGATATGGAAAATTGACACCCTAAACCCAAATGGTGCTGTGCTAGAATCGTGGCCAAAGCAGCCCTGATAGCACAGGGGCATCTCAACTATTACTGAACACTGAGGCACAGCACCAAGGCTTTTTCTGCTTCTCCTGCTGCCCTCAGTTAGTCAACAGGGAAAAGGCAAGAATAACAGGAAGGACAAACACACATGGGTAAGAAACATGCCTGTGCAGCATCCTGCAGGAAGGAATCTATGATCATCATGGATTATAGATGAAATGTGAATCGACTCATGATGTTGCTGCAAAATATCAGCTGGAGAGAAGGCAGAGGGGAATGATCTGAGGTTTCAAAACTGCTTAGGAAAAACAGGTAAGAGAACAATTTAGTCCAAGGAAGGTCAGACTAAGGAGATCAGGTACAGATGTAACAGAGGGAAAAAGCAGTGAACATTAACATTATAGGGCTCTTTTCAGAGGCATTTAGACATGCTAAATAGCAAACTCTGTCAGGGTTATGCTCCAAGTCACTCACCCTACTAGTGAAAACAAATGCGTGTTCTTAAATCAGAGCTAAACACTCATCCAAGATAAAGAAGGTCAGAAGCATCATCTCAATAGAAGCAAGTTTCTGCTCTATGAACAGCACTAAATTCAGAGAAACTCAAATCAGACCTCGGGATCTTAACTCCAATTCAAGCCATGTCTATTCAAATTCAACAGGACTGCTGCATTTTCTACAAATGAAAAGAACAAAACAATCCTGCTCACCGGCAGCAAGAGGCAGCCTCATTATACATTCCACATCAAGTACCTCTCAACAACTTACTGGAACATGGCGGCTAAAAATTTAAGCAAGCAGCTGTCAAGGAATTTATCATTCTGACAACGTTTGAGGTACAGAAGTCAAGCATTAATAGACCTAGTACAGTGTAAAAGAGCAGGAAGTCTCAGACCTTTCAGTTCAAAGGGAATACTGACTCAAAGTCATTTTGATCTGGTGATGACCTGCAAATCTGCACTTATCCGTTCATTCTGCTGACTCCCAAGACAGTCAAGAAGAAAAACCTCATGACAAGCAACTTGGCAAAACAGATGATTACAGGATACACAACAGAAAAATCACACAGCTGTAGTAAGTTTATAGTGATCCTTTCTGAGTGCTTTTCTTAATAATTGCAACAATTTATCTTTTTCTTGATGTTTCAATTAGACCAGAATCCCAGAACTAATGAAATCAAGCAAAATCTTTCTGCTGATCTCAGGAAATTTGGACTAGTTTCTTCTGAAGCGATTTGTGTTTCGTTCTGCATTGCAGGTTAAACTTGTGTTCATCAAAGCACTGGCGACACTATCAGAAAGACAATATGACATTTCGATGCCGTTTCACCAGTTGAAAAATTACTCCATGAAGAAGTTGACCTTTTCTCAGTCAAAATATAAATGCCAAAGTTGCAGGAATCTATCTTTCAATTACTATCACCTTGATAGTGAAAAATGCTGTAAGCACTACACTTAGAACATTACCAAGACCAGATGTATTTCAAAGGCAATCTCTTTCAGGGTGGATTCTTCGTTTCTGAAATGCAATGAATCTTATGAAACTTTTCCTCACAAATGTGACAGTACTGGGGATTAAGACTCACTTTAAAGAGGAAGGACTATGAAAATGTTTGGGAAGGGCAGTAGCACCAGGCACTAGCCCGACTACAAGGAGGGGCTCTTGCTGGTTGGGGCAATTAGTGCCCCTCAGTCCTGGAAAGAGAGATCAGAGCTCTGGGTTCCATTACATTGGCAAAGTTTCTGCCAGCGCTGTAGGGAATGCTGCCAGCCAGAGGCAGAAGGCAGTGGCACCAGCAGCAGGGAAGAGGGCTCGCTACTTCCTGAGGAACAAGTGTCTTTCTTACCCTCTTCCCAAGGTTCACATTTTTTCCAGAAAATGTGCTTCCAAATGAGCTCCCTGGGAAGCAGAAAATAACATCCAAACCCCTAATTTTTAAAACTCAGCCTGAAGCAACCACAGAAAAGTTCTGGTTGAGAAAAAATGCTGTACGGAATAAATGATCCAAAGTCCATGCTGCAATTTAAAGACATTTTCCCTTTTGCTTTCCTTTTTCTTTGAACTGAATGAGGCTACAAGTCCAGCTTGTCAAAAGTGTAGTAAATATTGCTCTTGAAAGCTCACCGGAGCTTAAACTTTACACAGGCTCAATTCTATTTCAGTTCCATTTGATACTCCAGATCAGGATTCTTCTCTGCATAGGTGAATGGCAAATGTTTAATTCATCCCTCTGTGTCACTGTATATCTGTCTCATTATCCATATACCCATGAAGTTACAGGATATTCACAATCAAGATATATGAGCCCCTGCCCTTCAGGGAAGGGATTGCTACTTTTAACATAGAGTTTTGGCTCAGGGAAAAAAAAAAAAAAAAAAAAAAAAAGAAAACTAGAATTTATACCAAAGTGTGTGAAGATCCCTAAATTTCGGTTATTGCTTCCATTTCCCAAAGAAGGCACATACTTGCAGTGCTAAGGGACAGCATAAAACCCTTAGATAGATGCATAATAATTTATTAATTACCTCTAATATAGACAGAAGCCCTTGGACATAGAGACGATACAAGGAAACTGTCATGAATCACCAGCACAGATTAAGAAACATCTGGTTTTTTGCTTCCTCTTCTCACTCATTCCATCTTTTTCATTTCCTATTCTTTCATCTCATGGTAGCAATGCTGAATACTAACAAGATGTATGTATTTAACTGCGCTCGCTCATTTCCATGCTAATTAATTCAGGTTCCAATATACGCATTTTGTACAGGTTTGATAAATCCCTCTTAAATTGGTAATTTGAGCCGAAATCTTCTCCCAAGGCAGAGAAAATCATTCAGCTTCTGGCCATCTCTGCCTATGATGTCAGTGCAGGGATTATTTTAATTAAAACATAGGTGAGAAAATCAATCAAAAGATATCAAACAGGCCAGATCACCCCATTACCTGTAGCCAGTATATATATATGGGATTCTAATCCAATTTATGAAGCTTTCAAGCCAGTAAACCAATTAATTTTAAAATGTGTTTCAGTCAAGATGAAAAACTACTTTGTCTTGTGCTTTGTTTTTTAAGGTACAGGATGAATAAGTCACAGAAGACAAGAGAAAAGCATTTTCTTCTTGTTTTTGTTTTTAAATGACACAAATGCAGTGATTACTCCTAGGTGATATCCATCAGAAGTCTCCTGGCAGTTTATATACAACTTTAACAATATTAAAGTACCTCAAATACTTTGAGAGTCATGTTAGCAGACTGTTTTTCTGCTGTTATTTGCTCTCATTCCAACACATTAAACCATGAAACAGAGGGAATCTACTATGGTCCCATTGTGTTCTCATTGATGCCTTGCCACTCACAGATGCCAAAAGCTCTAAAAGCCTTTAAGGGAACTGTAAATATCCAGGAAAATATATTGAAATTATCAGATATGGGACCACTATGCAAGTACAATATAATATAGTTACCTTACATCAGGTATTTCACTAAGCTCAAGACTGTAATTATTATTTTGGGTTATGTTGCAATTTTAAAAAATAGGAATAAAACAGAGTCATGCAGCAAAAAAGCTCTTCACTACAGAGTATTAAGTGAAAGTATTGAAAAACAGGATAGTGTGTAATTAGACATAACATATATCCAAGCAGATATTTGTAGTCTGCAGGACACTAAGACAAACAAGAAGCAAAAACCTGCCCAAATACAACAAAAGTCATCAAAAGTTTGGTGTACCAGAGGGTAATTTCATTCTGCATCACCAAAATCGGTTATTCAATTGTGATGTATTCCATTCTTCTGGGTATTTTTTCCCAGTTTTTCAGTTTGCTTTTTCATCAGGGAGAACAAAAATAGGAGAAGGAAGGAAAATGAGAACAAAAAAATTTCCATCTCTCCCAGCATAGAATGTGCTTCATAGTAAAAGCAGTTAGGAATCAGAGGAGAAGAAAAAAAATCCTATTTTTATGCCAAAGATATATCATAAAATAATAGTTTAAGAACTGCCTGTATTCATAACCTCAGTTTCAGTACAAAAGCTACATTCATAAAAAGAAATATAAGGTGGCAGGGCTGGATTTATCACTGGCATCTGCACACTGCTATAAAGAATGTCTTCTATTAGTGACAACAGCTGTTGGCTTAATAACCCTAGAAAAGACCATTAAATTCCTTCAAATTTTCCATAAACAGATGGACGAAATGCAAAAGTGTTAAAACATATGGGAGAACATATTGGAATTCAGCAGCCTCCTGGAGCAGCCAGGGATCCCAACACTGCAGCCTCCAGGCTGACACAGGTCCCCCCACAGCACTGGAGGTGGTTTGCTGTGGAAATGACGGAAATACTGGGAGACGACGGAACGGGCTGGATGTCCAGGGGCGGGGGTTGCTCAGACAGTTCACCCTCATGGCCCTTGCAGGCACAGATTTCCTTCCCACTCTATTTCCTTGGGAAGTTCTTTGCACCCAGAAATTCAGGACATGCAAGATTTTAACACTCAGAGGAACCCTTTCCCCCTAGAGCTAGAGTAAACCTGTGACTGTAGATCACCTCTGCAATTTCTAGAACAAGAAAAAATTCATTTTAGGAAATGGGAATTTCCCAACACCTTGAAAGAAAAATCACAACAGGTCCCAGATGAAGTATTTCCTGTGAGGCTTTCTTTTCTTGTGCTGCAGTAAATCCCCCAGGCTGGGACCCCAGGACAGAGTGGCCTTTCTAGAGGCATTGGCACTTAAAACAAGATAAATTAAATCCTTCCTCACCATGCAGGCTGTGACTCACTGCATGTGGCCTGGCCAGGAAAGCAGGAGTGCCGCTTCGCCGACCTCACTCAGTGAGTGTCTTCATGCAGCTACACGCAGAAACCCTTACATTTTTTTTACTCTTTATGTATCATCTGCAATGGATTTTGTGAACTTTATCTTCCCAGTGAATGCAATTCCCACCCAAACAAGCTGACAGGCAGTTCATGAGCCATCTGAAATATGCTGCATGTTCCCTGTGTACACAAATAACTGCAAGTTCGCTCTTTCTAAAGACTACTTTTTCTTCAGCAAAACCCAGTTACAATACTAAGCCATAAATCTAGGTCTTGTCTCACTGTTTATTTATGGTAAATTTTCATAAACCCATGGTTCCTGTCTTCTCTAAATTGATAGCACAAAATGAACAAGTTTATCAAAGTCGTTCCAAACTAAATATAACATAATTGTGGTTTTGTAAATCCGAGTCAGGTATGTAATTATTGCAAATAATATTTCCTGCATTACTCACTTGAGCAGAAAGGTACTTCAGTGAAATTTTAGCTAATAATTGACTGTTCTGAAAATCCATCATTTCAACTCACAAGAACACAGGCAAGCTGATAAGTTTTATTTATATACAAACACCTCTGCTTGCCATCTCGTATGCCTACCTACCACAGTGCACATCACCAAACCTGTGCCAAATTCAACGACTCTCTGTTCTGTCCCAAAGAAATGTTACAGGTTGAAAGGGGTTACTCCCTACACCTTTTTTTGGCTTTTGTTTTGTTCAAAATGTTGCCAAGCCGCATGGTCCATGGTGAGAATTTCTGGCAACAGAACCAGAAAGAGTTGCTCTCTTTGTTTGAGCCCAGTACAAAAGCCACCAACCCTGCTTTCCTCCTCCTTGCCTCTTGCATTCCTCTCAGCTCTTCAGACCCATTTTCCAACCCTAACTCTTCTGTGACTTCCTTTTGTAGAGATGACTTCATATTGGAAGTTTATAATTCAAATCAATTGCTTGCACATTCTTGCAGAGCAGGCTTTCAATACACCAGTAACAGATACAGGGGAGTTACAGGCAGTTCTAGGGAGGGAAAGGTTCCTTTCACTGTTCAGTTGCTATATTGCACCGAGGAAGCACAACATTCTATTATCGGCATCTAAAAGCAGAACAGACCCTTTCCCCAGATAAACAGCTGATCTGTACTTGCTAAAGGCAATCTGCTATGGTGGGTCTTGTAGTGAATGCTCTGCACCAAGCTCTGTTCATTCTCAAAACTATCAGTTTCAAATTCATTTCGTGCTTCTGTGTTTAAAACCCCACTCTAGAGCTACAACCACAAAGTACTAGTCAGCCAGCCTCTTGCAGAGCTCCAGACCCCTTCTCACACCCACCACCCTGTCCCCAGTTTTTGCAAGGGCTTAGATTGCAAAGCAGCTTTCAGTGACAATCTTTAGAGCCAAGGGAAAATGAATCAGTCTTTGTGCTTCAGGAATAAAATATTTCTTGTTTGCTTGTTTGCTTGTTTTGCCTAGACAGTGTTTTGAAGGTCAGAGTACTGTTTCTCAAGCTGCTGGGTACTTTACACTTCAATGGAAATAAAACCAGTCTGGAAACACCTTCACAGCAGCATGCAAACTCCCTCTCACCTCCCACTCAATAAACAGGAATGAACTAGCATTCCTAGAGGCAGATGGAGACAGGGAAGTTTGGGAAATCTTGGTTCTGCCAAATCAACTGAAAAAATATAGATGCCCACCAAGAATTGCTACTCAACACCCCATTTTTAGCAACATGAAGCTTGGGGATTTCAACTGTTCTTGTCCTACCAGGTAAGGGAGAGAGAGAGTGAGTGTGTCTCCGACTCACCCAGGCAGAGCACCAGGAAGGTTTCATTGCCGGGGAGGGCAGGTGACACCCACGCATTTCCCCAGCAGTCACACCCTGCCCCAGCAACAAGGCAGCCCTCAGCGATGCCCCTCTCCCACCAGAGCAGGCTCTGACATGGGAAACACTGCCATTGCCATATTTCAGCATGGAAAATATCCAACCAACGTGCAGATTTTCATTATCGTATGTGACTCACTATTGATTTCTCTTTTATTTTTAGCCAGGTGCAGCACACTTGATCCTCCGCTTCTTAAACCTCCATCTCACAGTGACCACTTGTCTCAGCAGCATTCACAGGGCTGAAGTGTCACAGGTATGCTGGCCAGGAGAGAGGTCACAGCACCTGTGACAAACTTTCTGCAGCAGTAATCCAAAAATGTAGCAGAGCCAGAACATGAATCTAGGTATTTCTCTTGCCCATTTCACCCATATGACACCAATGTGTAGGAGGATACACATGTGGGGAAACGAGATTCAAATCTAGGAAGGTAAGGCCCCTTGCTACTGCTGTGCCTTTAGACCCCCAAGACTTCCAGCATCAGGCCAGACGCAAATCTTTAAAATATGTGAAATGGATTCACAAGATGCTTACTTGAACGCCCTCATTCAGAAATGGCCTTAAATTGTCATTCCTTATTTGTCCATAGCAGATGAAAGCTAATTGATCTTTGAATGAAAACATCTACAGGAGAGCTGATTGTGTTTTAAAATATGCATAGTGACCTCACATTGAGCTGGACCTGCTTCAGCTTTCCTGAGCACTGAGGCAGAGATCAGCTGCAATGCAGGGATTGGAACTGCATCAGGAGCCCCTCCGACCCCCACTGCAGAGCCATGGGACAGGAGATGGAGAGGACCTGTCAAGGACTGCCTCCCCACAGAGCCAAGCTGAGCTGATATCCTCCAACAGACAGAAACACCTCTGCCTCTTTTATTCAATGACCCAAAGAGATGCTCCGCCTATGGGCTGACTCTGGCAGTTTTAGAGGGGAGTTGGTCCAAACAGGGCTGTGCCTGTGCTGAGGCTGAGCACAGCAGAGACCAGGTAAGCCCTGGTGCCTCTGTCAGCCATGGCTTCGTTTGTTACTGGTGCCAAATCTCTAATTCCTGCTTCCTGTGAGGCCAGCTGAAAGGGGACAAGAAAAGCAAATGAACAAGAAACAAACAAACAAAAAACCAAACAAAAACCCATCAAAAAACCAAAAACCACAAACAACCAACACAAAAGCTTCCACGCAGAAACAGTATTTTTCTCAACAGAATTGGCTAATAAAGAACATAAAGGCATTTGGAGTTTTACTGCGATAGGCTTCAATCTTTATCACAAAGTTTATAAATTATTGAATAATATTTAAATGAATTATTTAGCAAAGCTTTTATTTAAAGAGGCATTTGGTAGCAGATAAACTGGAACAAACCATTTCAATCCTCAGCTTTATAATCTAAATAGGTAGGCTTAGCAGAGATGAAAGTCACATTTCACAGGAAAAGTCCATTTGCTGGACTCATTTCACCTGCCAAATTTGTTCCCACTCGTCAGGAACAGTATGAGATGAAATCAAAAAGCACCTTTGGTGCTTGGTGCTGGTGTGGTGTGTGTGATACCCTCCCCAGCACCCCACAATCCCACCACAGCTTCCCCAATAGTGATGGCAGAAGAGGCCAAGGACCCCTGTGCACTCACCAGCACCATGGGGAGGGACAGGGCTTCTGCCTGGCCCTGGCCCTGCTCTGCCAGAGCAGAGGCTTAGGGGATGGTCCTCATCATTCAGTTAGAATGAACCTGCAAACCACAGCTCTCTTCTCACTCACAGCCAGGGCAGCTCCCACAGCTGTGCCTTTCAGCTGCATGGCAAACATTCTGATGGCTGCACCTCAGATCTTGCAGCCACTTGATCCTGGTGCTGCACACAGGACTCATCCATTCACACAAACAGGATGACTCACTTCCTGAAACTGGAAAACTGAGGATAAGCCTTTACAGGATTGTGACTGGCAATTCTGTCTTTCCAGTCAATATTTAAACTCTAGCAGTGGAGTTTCGTGAGGGAACTTGCCCCCAAAGCTCACTTTGAAGGCCATATGTGCCTTTCCCAACTCAGTACTCTGCAGCTAGCACAGGGCTCCTTCCGTGCACAGGCTGTGCTGCACCTGGGCTTTAGGAGTGCTAGTCTCAGGTGACACTGTAACGTGTGTGCGTGTGTGTATGTGTTAAGCCTCACCTCATTCACAGCAATCAAACTCTTTTAATTACTTCAATGCTTTTTATGCACAGTAATAGAGCAGAACTGTTAAAGCTGAATCATTAATCATTTGAGCTAGATCAATAAATAATTATCTGTGCCATACCACTGTGCTCACAAACAGAACCTTCCAGACACAGACACACTGGAAATAAACAACAGTCACATGGATATGTGCAAGAAAGAAGGAAAACAGGCATTCCTCACAAAAACTACTTTTTTTTTTTCCCTAAGTGTATAACAGTAAGATTTGTGAAGTGCCGGAGCTGTGAACTGATAATTTATTCCTAAAACAATTAGAGGCTTTTGAAAATTGAAAAGAACAGATTAATAATTGCCATATCTGGTATTATTTCTGCACTATAATTTTAAAACTGACGAGACATGCACAAGGACACACAAACATGAGCAAAGTGATCATGACATGCCAAGGAGCAGTGATGTGGGTCTTGACCTGTGTAGGAGTTTTATGTAACAAATTTCCTGCAATAATCTAAAAGTTGTGAGAGGAGGGGGAACAAAAAGTAGGCCTCCAGTCACTGCCACTATCATACTCCAATTTAATGTCCATGACACCTTGGAGAAATGCCTATTTATTTATCCCCTCATTAGGAACCCATCCATCCCCTCACATCTCAGCCCCCTTCTTCCTCTCAGAAAACTCTGGGGCCTGGAGCTTCAAGGAGAAACAGCAAGCACTGCAAGATTTTAAATAAAAATTGCAAGGCGTGTCAGCCCCGCTACTCGAATGTTTTCCTGCTTTCAAAACGGAGCCCTATGTGCTCCACCACGGTGCTTACCCCAGACAGGATGTCACAACCAGGCCCAGCATCCCAGCTCTCATGAACCACCCCTGCAATGCCCCTTTTCATTCTCTCCAGAGACACAAGTTCCTCTTTCAAGGGAGCCTTGCTCTAATTTCAGCATGTTTCCAGGACTGAAATTCTTACACAAGATTAAGAAAACCGAAATAAACAAACAAGCAAAATAATCCCAATGCTCCTCTGATAAATCTACATAAGATAACGCAATTTTTATAGTGCATAAAAGTAACAATAAAGATTCAAGCTCTTGGAGAAATCAATGATTCTCCTATTTCAAAAGCTTCTGTAGAAACAATATTTCCTTAAACTAATACAATACATTGAAGTGAAAGTTGTAATTATAATAAAATTGCATCAATAGAGAAGTCACATTCCTCTGTACAAAACTGTGAAGATGAAATTTTAAAGCATGGTTCATAAACACAAGAACAGAGAACAAAATAGCTTCTTTTTTGATAATTAAACAGTTAGCAGCTAAATTGCATTGTAATTGATTGGAAAATTACTTTTTAAATGAAATTTAGTCGCTAGGAAATGGCTTTTTTCTTCAATACACCCAATGTGCATTGGGGTCATTTAAAGAGCAAATTGCCTTCCATGAATTCTCCCACAGAGATTGAACTTCGTGCAAGAAAAGTCATATCACCCAGCAAAGGAGTCCCAGCCCTGTGAGGCTCAGCCCTGCAGCTCACCGTGCAGGGCAGATGCAGGTGTGCACCCACAGCAGGTGCAGGGGGGCACAGGGGTACAGGTGGGTACTCCTCACTGGCCCAGGAAATGAACTCGCACCCTGCCAGCTCTGCTGGCTGTTTGGCTGACGCTGGGGTGGATTGGGGGCAGTGCTCCAGCAGCCTGGACAGTCTGAACAGACAAAGCAATGTGAGAGAAAATACTGAAGTATCTTTCTAAAGATGTATTATTTCAGACCTAATGTTCTACTATGATTAATACAGTGTGCAAAAAGGTAAAGTAGCCTTTCTTCAACACTAGAAAGGCCATTAAAATATTTCCTTTCAAAGATATAGGAAACAGTCTAAAAGAAATCTTGTCCAGCTACCTTAAGAGCACTAAGCACATATTAAATGTAAATTACCATTTCACAACTATTAGTTAAAGGAATTTTCCAAATGACACAGGAAAAAAAGATTTTGAAGAATCCTGGTTATTGTAAACAACCTATTATGTACAACAACACATGCATTATACAGCTAAGTCAGATTTTTATTGTTTCATTTCCAAGATTTCTATTGATGTAACTTGGACTGCAATATAAACAGCAGTGATGGCAATCATTTGTTGCTGCCATAGCAACAGAGAAAATTAAAAGGGCAAACACTGAAACTGAAGTGGCATCACAGTTGTAGCTTATAATTGCCTGACAGTAAAATACTATGTGCAGTGTGGCAGCAGCACTTGCAGGTATCTGTGAAGTAGGTTTGCTTGCAGAGATCAAAGTCATTTAGGTCAGGTTCTGAAATCAAGAATGAGCACCAGCTCTCATTTTTCTACAGTTCCTTCCCTCTTTTTTTTCTTTCTCTCATGTAGGTAGATTAAAAAAAAAAAAAAAAAAAAGTTCAGAGCAATCTTATGGAGATTGAAGCTATGTCTCCATTCTCCAGGCTTCTACTTTGGAACTCAGACCTAACTGTTAGCTGCCACTTCTGTTCTGGATTTTAGAATGCGGCAGAGAACAGAGTCCCCACTATTTATACAGTTGCATGATACCAGTTTCCACAGCCCTGGGATAAATTTGCTTCTGCTCTGCTGCCTCTGGTGCCTCTGCAATTTGCCATCCCTTGGAGACATTTCTGCCTACCTTAGTCCACTCACTCTCCCCTGCTGGTTACTTGCACTTTTATTGCATTTCTTTCTGAATTTCAGGGACACACGTTCATATGCCATAAGAGAAGATGCTCCTGGTCATCTATCTAATAGTTTGTTCACTTCTTGCAGGGTTTTTTCTAAATAACCAAAAAAGTACTTGAGCTCAAGTTTCTGCCAAATTTTATCCCAATGTAACTCAACTCAAGTCACCCATAAGCAGCAGCAAATGAAGAAATGCCAGTCATGATGTACTACACAAGTTACATTGTTGGGTATGGTTCATAAAATATATGCTGTTTGTTTTAACATGCTTAGGCGGTGTGGGGGCCTTGTGTTGGCTCAACAGATGACTTCTACCCTCTGGATTATTGAAAATCCACACCCATAGAAGACAACAGTAAGACAATGAGATCCTGCATTGTCTTTTGCAACAGAACCATTGAGAAGCAGCAGTGGGCAAATTCAAAAATAGGTCATTCAGCTTCTCCCCATCAGCTTACTGCAGGGTATATTGTCAGTTTAATTTCCTCATTTAGTTTCTTCTGCTTCCCATAACATTGCTTTCGAATCACAACAGTGTCTGGGAGTAGGATATGCCAGCTGGCTTCGCAATGTTTTCTGTACACACAAAAATCCTGTATTCAAATGAGATTAACCTTTGAGCAAAATTAATATACACACTGCACACAGCATAGTGAGGAACAGTCACCAGCACACAGCACCTATGAAATAGAGAAATGTGAGGTGTCCTTCATTCTGGTGCCTCAGAGATTGGTGTTAAAATTGTCACTACAACAAAGGATTGTTTAAAAAAGTACTGTATAAGGCATGTAGTTCACTAGGGAAGGAGGGTCATACAGAAAAGGGTTGCATCCTGTCACTGCCAAAGTAAAAAAATATGACTTAAGCTTCAGGGTAAAACACTGAAATACCAGAGTATTTGAAACCTCAGCAGTGCTTCAGGAGTATGATACCATGTCCTCTGAGTACCTGTCCTAGTAAGGCTGACCTTCCTTTTCTTGCATAGAAATATATTTTTAATCTGATAATAGTTTTGTTCTTAGTAAATACAGCCTATCTATTTTTTTTAAGAAACAGACAGTAACAAAACAAATTCTCATTACTGAGCGGAATGACGGCACACTCATTTTCTTGGCTTCTCTAGTATCTTCCAGTTCCATCTCCTGAGGCAAATCCAGGCCGAGCTCTACGATCCTCCCCCGCTGCCCAGGGAAGAGCACGTTGGGCCTTTATTGCCATCTAGTGACCAAAGCGAGAGCATTGGCACACGAACACACCTGGGAATTTGGGAACCGACAAGCGCTGCTTCTCTCTCACCCTGTCACCGCATCCCTTACGGACCTTGGGCCTCAGGTTTGCAGACGTGTGGGAACTGCTGCTTTCAGACAGTCCCGCCGCTCTGCAAATGAACCGGCCCTTCACCCTCCCACTGGGACCCGGCAGTTTAGACAGAGGCCACGCACAAAACCAAAGAGCCTTGTTTTGTCTCAAGGGAACACACCAAGCTTGGGAGCAGGGTCACTGCGCTGGACAGCACATCCAGCCCCACAGTGACATTTGGGGTGGCATCAGATGGTAACAGCCATTTCCTCAACCTGGGAGAAGTACAGAGTTTGCTTACAGGGGTTTTGAAGATCCATCAGAGATGTATTTTGTTTTGGAGGCTCTCTTGGTAGTGAGACAGACTCCTGGCAACTGGTACAGCTGAACACATAGCACCAGAGCATGCCCTGGGGCTGCAGAGTGCTCCAGACCATGGACACCTGGCTCGCTGCTCTCTTTTTCCAGACGCTGCTGTCTTTAACCCAGCTGGGTTGAGCTCCCACCAATTTTAGTTTTGTGGCAAAACCTTTAAACGCTTCTCTTGATAAGGAATAAAAAAATCTGAGTCGCTCTGTTCTTAACCCAAAGCAGCAAGTCTGCACTTTTATTTGCTGATAAAGCTATCATAATTTCAGTGCCTTTTGCTAAAACTGAAGCTTTAACCTGAAGACGTCTCTATTGCCAGACTTAATCACAAATGCTGTAGTCCTCTGAAAACAAAGACCAGTTATGAGTGGTTTTAAAGTTTCAGGTTTACAGCCTTCCTATGTCATCACTCAGTTCAAAAATATTTAAAAAGTTGCTATGCAGTTCAAATAATCCATGTTATTACAATGTACTCACTTTCATTTCAAGACCAGAGTCCTGTAATTCAAAACTAGGCATACCTCTTATTTCTCACTTTAGTGCTTTTTCTCTTTAAGTCACCAGGAAAGGAAAGTTTTATAGGGAGAAGTAATACATCATTTACTGAACAAAGTAGAAAAAGGACAGATTGAGAACAATGGCTTTCAGTTTCCCTTAATTAAACGGGACCAACAGGAAATTATTCTGCCAGGAACTGAAACCCAAAGGAGAATATTCTGGTCTCTGCTTCAGTAGGGAAAGCACTGCACTGTTCAGAGTAGATTGATTTATGAGGCACAAGACATGCTAGTCTGAGTCGAGAGAGTGAAAACAGACTGGCTCCGCAATGCTTCTTTAGTGCAATCTCATGGGAACACGCACTGTGTGTTGGAATCTAAAGAGCTTTGTGATACTCTGAGTATTAGCTTTACAAGATGCAGTTCCTCTGTAAAATATCCCATTCTTCTGGTTAACTCAGTCTAGAATCATTCTGAATGAGGAAACCTATTCTAAACTTCTGAAATCCTGCATACCTTTTTCACCGTTGCTTGATTTTTGTTTCATCCTAGCATTTTGCAAGGTTGTCCAATGCAGACATTTGAGCTAGAAAAATAAGAAACACTCATATCAGAGAAGAATTTAACATTATATGCAACAAGCCATCATATTCAGTAGGGAGGCAACTAGATATAATCCTACTATTTGCTTAGCAGAAACAACATGAGCCTTCAACAAATAAGAACAGTTGCTGAAGACTTTCCAGGATTTGAGCTTAAAATTAATTCCTTCAGTCATGGTTATTACTTTCCTAAAACTGAAGCAAACTACAGGCAATGGTTCTTGTCTGTGTAGATGTGAGCATAAAGAGACTATGGAATTACCAAATTCCACACTTTACAGAGAGAGTGTACCTGTGGCCAACAGTTCAAGAAGCTCTGGAATACAGACGGGCACTGGGGTCCTGCGGAATATGGGGTTATATTTGTTACAGTTGTTAAGGCTTATTCTCACCAGCAGGCGCTGTGGGAACAGCACAGCCGCATGCCGCACAGTTCGAAGGCGGTTGAGGGGAGAGAGGCAGTCATGAGGGAGGAGAGACTCAGCTGAGGGACAGCTGGAAGTGAGCTGTGATTGGCTGCAGGAACGCGGGGCCCGCGTACAAGCGGGAAGCTGATTGGGTGACAGGACGCGGGCACAGCCGCCCTGCACCTGAGCTGGCCAATGGGTGCCCGTCTTCTGTTAAATTCTGTTAGGCCTCGGTTTGGCTTCAGTTATGTGGAGATTACAGGTATAAAAGGGGGCGATTTTTGCAATCCGGAGATCTTCTTCGAATGCATAAGGAGGTCTGTGTCACTTTGTTCCCCATTGTTACAGGGTCCTGGGCATGCAAGAGATAAGTTGTGATTGTGTAAGTACGGCCCTTTGCAGGTAGGAAGCCAAATCCAGTGTGTCACTTCTCACCTCAGGTTTCTGAAGGGTTGGAAGTGGCAGCAGAATGTTGAATAGTCACAGGTCACCAGTATGTCAAAAGACTGAGTGTCTTTTAAGAGAGTGTCTTTTAAGAGCTTGAGGCCATGTGGAACGTAATTGCCTCTGGGAGAGGGAAAGCTAATCATCTTTCTTCTGTAGAGTTTGTCCAATGGCCTTGCTGCTATTCAAGACATATCAGGTTCTGTGATCCTCATGGCCCCTTTCAGTCTTCTATTCCATGGGAGATGGCCAATTACCCTGAACAAGGAAATGAATGCTTTATCACTGAATTGCAAACATATCAATACAAAGAATCATCAGTCATGGGGGAAATTGAAGCAGCTGCTGAGTTTGGCATGGTCCATGCACTGACTCCTCTCTCTGCCAGATACTGCAAAATTGCCTACAGTGGTAGGCATTGAAAAGTGGGAACATGCAGCAGGAGAGAAGGCTGTAAAAGAAACCTCTGCACAGCAAAGTAGCAAGAGAGCAGGAACTTGGAAATGTGAAATGCATACAAAATATTTTTTGTTTCCTACTCAATGGCTAGCATACTCCTGCTATGTGGTTCTTCCTCTGCTGCCTCTCTTACAGGAGATCCAGATAGTACTAAGGAAAATCCTAGAAACTCTTGAAATCCCCCCTTTTTAGGAGTGAAGATCTCTTACCAATTTCTACAGAACTTGCTCTCTCCTGACATTTTTCTTTTTGTTCTGCTGGATATCCTTTCTTCTAAGAGCAGAGAGGAAAATACCCTGAAAGGCTCTGTTGCAGTAACTCCACCCCAAACAGCTGTTTAGCCAAAAAATTCTTTAAAGGAGAAACAACAAAATTGCCAGACAAGTATTGGGGCTTGATTTTCAGTGGGAGTTCCACACACAGATTAATTTGCTAATCCTTAGAGAAACTCTGGGGCCTCCGTTTGTCTGTTTGCTTCTTTCCCCTGTAGGTTTGATTTATATTAGCTGGTTCAACATATGGCAGGGTTCCTCCATCCCACCCCGGCTGGCCTCTGCCCCCAGCACCCAGGCACGCTCCAGCCCAGGAGCAGAGGGAGCCTGCGGCACCTTGAGGAAGGAGGCACAGCATGAGAGGTCCTCCAGACTGCAGGGCCCCAAGGCTGGCATGTGGTGAGCAGGAGGGCAGGGGCATGCTGCCATCCCCTTCGCCTCAGGAGGGATGGTCATTGTAGTATTCAGCCCACAAACCCACCTTGGCCTCCCTGGGCCAGTGCTGCTTCCCTTGGACAAAAGCTGCCACCTCATGGGGAGATGTTTTCCCTCCATCTCCCCCCAGGAGAAGCCCAGCATTGGTTCTCAGGCTCTCATCCCCAGGCGCACAGCATGGGCAGCTCAGCTGTGCCCAGCAGATGCCCAGGCCTCACTGGTTCCCCAGTGACCTTTGGAGCACTCTGGGGTATCCAAGCACGTTCCAGGTGAAATCTCCGGCCTGCATTAGCCAGCATTGCCTTTCCTTCCCGGGGATACTTTATTGTGATTGGGATGGACTGACAGCACAGAGGCTGCAGGAACAGCACTCCTGTCTCCCCCTGGACCCCAGCAATTCATTTTTAAATAGGAAACTTCAGAAGATATATAAATTAGAGAGAAAACTGAACAGAACTTTATGTTTTCAGTGCCAAGAAGTTTCAAGACCTTTCTGAAAGAAGGTCAAGCATTTGTATACCTGCTGCTACAACTGATCCTTTATAGCTGTATGATGGAAGAGGTCTCTGATGTCACAGACCCTCCCTAGTGTGGAACAATGGGATACAAGAGATGCAGAAAATAATAACTGTCAAGTAGGGACACTATTAATTCTTTTACTTTCAGGAGTATCAGAAAGAATCATTCACTAGTCTTTGCACAATGTATCAATAGCGGTTTCAGTTCACCAATTTCTGTTTCCCAGAATTAGTGTAGTGGTTTGAGTGCCTACTAAAAATATTTACGCTTTTTGCTGTGAGATAGGATTAGTAGAGAAGCAAAGTAGACTCAAAACTTACAAGGATATAAAGACAGGTTTATTAACAAAACTACAAGTGACAAAAAAGTATCATCATGCCATAGACAACAGCTGCCACAGATGTTTCTCAGAAATTGGTGTAGTTAATTTCCCATCTGAAAAAGCCCCTTCTGTCCCCCATTCTTCTCTGGGAAAAAAATGAAAGAAGAAGAAAAAAGAAGCGCAGTAAGCCATTATTTAGATCTGAGAATAATGAATGTTTATCTGAATTTTGTAACACAAATTATGTAATGAAGCAGAGAAAAGGCTTTTGAACAAATATGTTAATGAGATGGCAGCTAAGGGAGAGGTTACAGAGCTGCCAATTCTGAATCAAATTTTTAACGTGATTTTCTTTTGGATCTTTTTTCTTTTGTAGTCATTAGCCTGCACAGTATTTGAATGGGCTTTAGGGCACAAACTATATAGGAAACACCAACTCTAGGTCAAGAAAGACTGATCAGCAGCATACACTGACTGAGAAAACTCCACTGACTCAAAATTCATAATGAGGGCTTTTATGTGGAAAGTTGTTGAGCGTGGGGATTGTGCCGAAAGGACTGTTCATTCAGAGTCTTGAGAGCTTTTCTTGGAAAAATATCAGATGCTCCACTGGGAACTTAGTTGAAAGCTACTCCTGAAGCAGAACAGTGGACTGGCAGTAGCTGAGAAGGACCGATTGGAGGGAAAATGGAGAGCAATGAAAGAGTGGTTTTCTCTGAACACTGGTAATAACTCTTTCTGTTTAAATTCTGTATAAACCTTCCGGTGCATAACATTACCATACAAGACCTCTTCTAGGCACCTTTTGAAGGCAAGAATCACATAGAGGTAAGTTCTGAGATGCTTATTTTTTAAATATAATTTTCAAAAGCCTAAGTAAAAAACATTCTTTTTCTGCTAAGTCCTAGAATATCCCAGGGTCAGTTGTTTTAATTTTTGTTTCTCAGTGTCAAGTATGATACGACTTACAGTCCTTGTTTAATTTTATTTTGTTAAAACTTTTGTACTTCTGGCTGTTGTATGGAGCCTGCAACATGAAAGAACTTTAAAAAGTATGTGAGGAGTTTTTGTCTCGAGAGAGAGTAGCAGTTATCTAGGTCAAATGGACTGCTTTAGAACAATCAAACTGTACTTGTGTGCTTGGGCAGCATTTGAATTAGAGGCAGAAAATATGTCTATCTGTAATTAAACAAACCGGCTGCTGCCTGTAAAGCCACCTTTTTACAGACCATTCCTATCCTCCAATAACTGGAGTAACTGGGATGATTGCCTTGTAGAGAGTGCAATATATCAGAAAAGCAGCTTCTCAGGAATGAACTAAACTATAAAAAAACCCCCCAACTTTATTGTACAATTTTTACATCTGGACTGACCCTGGAATTCCTACTTTCTAAGTGGGATTGATTTTCAGTCCCTTTCTCTACCAAATAGTACAGGTCCAGCAGTGTCTCACTTCTGTTTCTTCACTAGTCTTCAGCAGTGTCTCACCTCTGACTGCAACTCTTGGCCATGGTTCACATCATTGACTCTGGTATCTGAAGTATAAAAGACAAGATTGCAAGATTGGATGTGATTTGACAATACTGTCAAGCTCATCTAGGCATTTTCTGTCTTGAAAGGTGCAGCTGTTCCTGCCACAGCTGTTCCTTGCCCAGCCATAACTAGCCCAGTCTCTTGAGCTGGCTCTGGTGCTCACTGAACACTTCATTGAACATATTCAGCTCACTAACAGCAGGAAAATGTTCTGCTTTCTTTGTCAAGTTAAATCAAATGAACCCCAGAGCCACCATCTGAGAAACATTGCAAAGGCCAGGGAAGGTTGGTGGCAGTGAGCTACAAGATGGGCTTAGCTCTGTTACCAAACCCTTGATTCTTAATGTGCTTCAAAATACCTGTGTTTGTTAGGGCAGCAGAACAGCAAATGGGAGAAGTGGTATCTTGCAACCAGGAAAAGAGATTTCACGTACAAGAGACCTGATTCAGCTCCTGGTTCCACCTCACATCACCACCCAAACCTAAGCCTCCTTGTTACACAAAGTTCCTTTGAAAACTGATTTGAAACTTACTACCAAGAAGAACTAGAACAGCACATTATTCAACACTAGGGTATCAAAATTTGACCCAAAGGATGCTACAGTCTTCCACTTCGAAATGTCTGCAACCAAAATCTAACTAATACACTAAATACTTCTAAAGCAGTATTTAAAGGCATTGCTTTCTACTGTGTTCAGAGCCATACTGACTGGAGGAAAGGATTCCTTTTTCTTAAAGGTGTGCAATTAGTGCTCAATTAGCATGAGCTGAATTTCAGGCCGAGGGAGGCTTTTGTTTGAATGCTCTTTGGACCACCTAAACCTCCTGGATTTTGTAAGTGCTTAGGCTCTCTGCAACGCCCTTCTACCCAGCTGTCAGACCAGTTCTGTAAAGCAAGCAGCCAAAACTGTCTGTGTACTGACAGTGAAAGGAAGCTTATCATCAAATGATGTGAAGGCAAGTTTACAATAATTCTGCACAATAAAGGAATATTGATTCCTCTTTCTATATTGGGAAAAAAAAAAAAAGACTGAAGCATGAATTAGCTAATTTAATTGCCCATGGAGTCCCATATCTCATCCCCAGGTACAGCAAGCAAGTCTCCTTTCACAAGATTAGTCCACCTAAAGGTATCAACACATTTTTTGTCTTTCTTTTTTCTTCACTGCATCTTATTGAAACAAGAAGACAGCAAATCATATTTGCACTTGTCTATCAGAGTTAACCTTAGAACAACTCCTTTAGAGTTAACTATTTGCATTTTCTTTTTTAAGTGCTTCTAGTCCTTTTTGGTTTTTGACTAGGAACCATTTTTTTCATTGGATACAGGCCACAGGAATGCAAGTTTTGGCCGATTCCCCACTTTCTGCTAGACTTTGCACTGGTGTGAAGTTTCCTCTGTGTTGGTAAGTTACCCAGAGGGACTGCTCCGAAAGGTTTGAAGATTTGGAATCTGTCCAGATCCGGTTGGCAACTATTTATTTAGTGGGCATTCACTGCTTTTATAAATGAAAAGTAACATTGGAGTGTCTTGTTTTGAACTTCTGTCACTCAAGTTCCTCTGGTCAGCAGAGGACAAAGACTGCAAGCTGTAGTCAGAGCTCCCTCATTACTTGCTGTGGAATCTGACATTCTTTATTTCTGTGAGTAACTGCTTGGTAAGACTGTATTAAGAGACTGCAGGATCAAACTGTTGAAATATGATTTATGCTGACTTCAATTTCAGGTGGCTGTTGCCATACCAGAAGCAAAACCTAAAATATCAATGATTTGTCCTCTGTCTAGTTGTCCCTCTCTGCCCTCTCAGTCGTGCTGGCCACCATCAGTAGGACCATCCTTTTGGATTCCGAGGCTGTTCTGTAGACGAAGTCACTGAATTCTACATTAAAAATAACCTTTCAAGTTAACCTTCCTGGGTTATTTTTAACTCAGTTCCAGAGGCACAATGCCTCTCAAAATAATAGCTAAACACAGCCATGCATGCCTGCACAGACCTTTGTTTTGGGGAGACCCCCACTGTGGTTTTAACTCTCCATTTCCCTAAAGGACCTCACTGTGTGAATGAGCGAGGGACGATCCTCCCTTGGCGTCGATCCTCCCCGAAGTCCAGCTCCCGAAAGGGGCCGTGTCAGCGCAGGGTCCCTGCGCGAGATGCGAACTGTGAGAGTCTGGCACCTTTCTGTGGGCTCTGTGAGCGGGGAGCACGTTCTTACACCACTCTCCCGACTGTGTGATAGCTGATAAACAGTCATTGAGCCGCTTTCCCTGTCACGGAGGGGCTGCAGAAGCCGCGCACGGATGTGGCCGTAAGGGAGGGGGTACGGGACCGGCCCCCACGCCGTGTCCCGGCGGCCCAGCAAGGGAGGGCGGGTGGGAGCGGGGGCCGGGGCGCTCGGGGGAGGTTCGTTCGCTCCCGGTCCTCACCCGCGCCGCTGCCCGGGGCAGCCCCCGGCGGGGCGGGCGGGACGTGTCGCCCCCGGCCGGGTCCCTCCCGTCCCTCCCGCCCCGTACTTAAAGCGGCGGCGGCGGGCACTGCTCGCGCCCTGACCGTGTCACCCTACAGAACATGGCCCCGACGTGCCTGCGGCCCCTGCTGAGGTACCGCTCCTTCGCCATCCTCTTCCTCACGCCGCTGCTGCTGCTGCCGCTGCCGGTCGCTGTGTCCACGCGGGTAAGTGCCTGCGAGGCCTCTGCGGGAACAGAGCCCGGCCTCGGACCTGCTGCCCCCCAGGTGGTCCCCGCTCCGTCCGCATCCGGCCTCCTCCCGGTGCCTCCCACCACCTAACCCACCGTGCCAATTGGATGCAATTCATTCTGGGCCAAGACAAACCCGTCTGTGGCCGGCCCGCGCGTTTGGAATTGTCCTGCATTATGTGGTAGCGATTGGAGTGGGCTGAAGGGCAGCAGTGCGTCCCCCCAGCTCTCTGCTGAGGCGCTGGTACTCCCAGCATCTTGCTGGGTGACATTCTTCATGCTGATGGGGTCAGCGTTATGTTGTGTGAATTGGCCAGGATTTCAAATGCCCTGTCCTCCAATTCATCCATCTTACTCCAGGGTTGGCGATGGCACAACTCCTTTGCGTTCAGTGCTGTTACACCAGCATAAAATTGGAATAACCCAGGGAAGTTTGGACCTGAATGCCTTGAAGCTTTCTTGACCAAGTGTAAAAGCTCAGTTCACAGTCTTTTAGCCTACTAGAGTTTTGGAGGCTATTCTAATGCTAAAACCAGCTTTTCTTCTGGAAAACTTGTATAGCTCAGTCTGTTTTAAAGTGCAGGAAAATTTTATCTATGCTTATGAACCAAATTGCCAACTCTTCTGGTTTACCTGTCTAAGTTATACCAGCCTGGCCTTTCAGTTGTATGGTGGTGCTTTACAGAACGAGGAATTTCTGACTTTAAGCTCTGTTTTGGCCATAACCAGGAAAGGTAATTTTCTTCAGTTTGCCATTATTTGCAGGCATATTGTGTCATTACTCTGACCTAAAAAATGATAGTATTTCACAATGGGAAAGCAATATTTCTGTCAATGACTGCTTTTTCATCTCTCAGCCAGCAGGCAGGTATGTTTTGTGTCAACTGTAAAGAAAGACCAAAGAGACATTCTGTGACTGTTCCCATAAATCACAGATAGATATAGGTATAAGTACAAATATATATTTAATTCTAAATCTTTGGTTGTTTGAATTGGCTGTGGTTGTTGGAGTTAATTTATAAGCATGGTTGTATTTTTGAACTTCACATAAATTATTTACTCTCTACTCTCTAAAACCAATGTTTTGAATTTTATTCACTTGGAGTTGTTTATCTGTCTTTCATACTGGCAACATATTAACCATAGTCAGTTCTAGCCCTGCATTATTGCAGTACAACATGAATTGTATCATGAGCTGACCTTATATGTATAAAGGGAAGAGACTTCAACAGTTAAACTTCTCAACAAAATTAAGGAGAACACAGCCCTACTTGCTAATATCACCTGATGTCAGTTTTTGAATGTCACTGTCACACCATTTATTTAGCAATAAAGTCACATTTGTTGTATTAGAGTAAAATCCTATAAACACATGCCATAAATAGGAGCAAATACTGAACTACAGAACGCTGACTTCAGCTTTCAAACAGTTCACTGTTAGCTAATGAATGCTTGCTTCTCCTGACAATTTTTAGAGTACAAACCACAGAAGGCTGGGATACAGCAATACCTGATCAACAGCCCAAAAAGATAGGTTGCAACAATTCTAAACTAGGGAATCCCCTTAGCAGGTAGGGACAGTATAATTTGGAAGAGTAGTTTAATACCTCTAATGTGCTTAGTCACAAAAACAAACAAACAAAAAAAAAATAGAAGTGTTTTACTTTAGGAGTTACTTTAAAAAGTGAAAAACTTTTAAATTGTTTGACTGAACAATTTAAATAGTTCTGAGCTCAGCTGTGTTACTGGACATATATCAAAGACTTGGCAATTTCAGGCAAGCTAATCATCCACACTGGGAAATTTGGCCATCCATTAAAAAAATATAACTCTATATTGCTGGTTTTGGCTCCTAGATGTAAAATCTGATGACCTCAACCACCAAGAGGTACTTGCACACAGCAAACTGTGCACTTACCTAGTGGTGGAAGATTTGTTTTTCTCACAGCATTTATTTTGTGTGGATGTATTAAAGCAAAGGCTATGGTCTTCTTGGTTCAAAGAATCTTTTGATACAAGTGACTTCAGAACATGATTTAAAAGCACAAGTTTAAGTCCTCATTCAGCATAACTTGTTAAGCTATAGACAGTGGAGTGTGTGAGCCACTTGTAAGAGCTACCAATGTTTCTTATCTTTAAAAACAGTTTCTAATGCTTAAATGTGTCTTATGTTGCAGGAGGCCAGATGTGCATATATCATCATCATCATGGCTGTGTACTGGTGCACTGAAGTGATCCCCCTGGCTGTCACCTCCCTCATGCCAGTGGTATTTTTCCCTCTGCTTGGAGTTCAGACTGCTAAAAAAGTAAGGAACTCGTGCAATCCAGGTCTGATACAGAGAAATCCAGTGGTCTGATCCCTCATCAATATTTAGTCAACAAGTCTGTATTAGTGTTCAGGGTTCTTATATGGGAAGATGCTGAACTACATGCACATTTGCCCAAGCTGTTAAGAGTGGGAGACTTGAGATGGTAGAGGGGAGGGTCTGTTTCGGGCATGGATCCTGCTGGAGAGCATCCCACTAGTGCCAGCAGTTTGTGTGTTCCCAGCCTATAAGAAAGTAGTGCTGACTGTCTTCTGGGAGATGTCAAAATGCATGTGACAAACTTCTGAGAGGATAGGCAGGTATGCTGTCTCCTCCCCAGATCTCGTCCCGGGCTGTTTGCTCTGTAGCCCAGGTTCACTACTGCCCAACAAGCTGGTAAAGGCAGGTGTGGTTGCCGAAGGTGCTGAGAAAGCCCTTTTGGAGCTCAATATTTCCAGCACCTTCAATACTTTGGGCCCTCAACTGTGTTTGAGGAAGCTGGTGTCATTTTGCACAATGATGCACAAAGAACTCCTGCACATGCAAGTCAGCAGTTACACAGGAGATCAAGGGTTCAGGAAACTGCAGGGAGCTCTCAGGCAGCAGCTGCCTCTTGTTCCAGTGTTGACTGGGGCCTGGTCCGGTCCATGGATTTGAGAGGGTGGTGGGCAAATTGTACTGATGGAGCAAGTATTTTGGCCTGACTTACTTTCTCTGTCTTTCAGGTGTGCTTGCAGTACCTAAATAACACAAACATGCTCTTCTTTGGGGGGCTGATTGTCGCAATTTCTGTTGAACAGTGGAATCTTCACAAAAGGATTGCACTGAGGATCCTTTTGATTCTTGGGGTGAAACCTGCACTGTAAGAGTATTACATTATTTTTTTCTTACCTCTTGTCAGTTTAGCAGTGGCCTAGGGATGATCTTTAACAGTCGGCAGAGAAAGGATCCTTCAAGAGCCAATTTAGCTGTACATGCACAGAGTTTCCAGAAATGAGGTCTCACAACAGGAACAGTTTATTTGTCCTTTATCCAAAACTAGCATCTGACTAAATTTTAGAGGCTTGCCATTGAGGGCAAAATTACAATGGATTTATTCCTGCACTGGGATTCCTTCAGTGAAGCTGGCAGAGCTGTCCTAGAAGGGAGTATGGCCCTGTTCTGTACTAGTGGATGCTGCACACATCCCTGCCTGGGCTTTGCTCTCCAAATTAAAATGATTACAAAGCCTAGCAGCATTTTTTTTCACTTTCTTCTTGTCTCCTCTGCATCTTTGTCTCTTTTCAGCCTCATGCTGGGATTTATGATAGTCACTGCCTTCCTGTCCATGTGGATAAGCAACACAGCCACCACTGCCATGATGGTTCCCATTGTCGAGGCTGTCCTGGATCAAATGGACAACACAGAGCATGATGTGACCATGATGGAACAAGCAACTGGGCAAACAAATACAGTGATTGAGCTGGGGGAAAAGAGCACATCAGAGTCCACTGCAGTGCACGGTAAGGGCCTGCTCACCAATAAGCTGATTCCATTGACCTTGCTACACTCAGCTCCCCAACCTAGGAGTGCTGTGTACCCTTTCCAAGGAAAGAGAATGGTAACCTGACTGAAATCCCTTGAATACATGACATTTAGGTTTTACAAAATAGCTTTCAATTTTGATGGCTGTCATTTTGTATGCTAGTGCTAGATCCCAGGCAGGCTGTTATGTTCTTTCCTTCGAGCTGGACGCATCCTCCCACAGTTTCCCTAGACTTAACTGCCTGTTTAGGGAAGTGGAGAGTATATCCTGTGGGAAATAACCATCCAAACCCCTGACATCCCACTTTCTAAATCTTGTGATTATCAGTGGGGATTCAACTTCTAGGCCAGGTAGGACTATTTGAAAAAATCTATTTTGGTTCTAGGGTAATAAATATCTCTTTATTGACCAAATTCTATGTGAAGGTGGGGAGAAGAAAGAGGAATACTTTTAAAGCCACATGGAAAAGAGGAACTGTGTAATTTATTCACAGTAGACAAACTGTTCTTGTGTGTGATCTTACACTGATGCTTGATTCTCAAGGTCCTCTGCCAATGCTGTGGTTCTACAATAGATTTCACTTCATTTGAAATATGCGCACAAACTCAGACCCTCTTATTTCACTGCTTGCTGTGCTGTTACAGAGGGCTATATTATTAAATATGAATAAAGATCAGATTCTAAGTGTGGTAAAGATAATAAGAGTGTGCAAAATATACCCTTTGATATTGTTGAGTTGGTTGTAATTGTCATAAATTCTTTGTCCTGCTCCATTAGTCCAGTCACACTTCAAGATGAGAGTGTTAACCTCAGAGAACAGTGGACACAACAGTAAAGTTTCATGGTTATTGTAAACTGACATAATACCAAGCAAGGATTTGGGTTTCAGTGGGAGTTTTTTCTGCCTATATTAATATCTGTTAAAGCTGGTTGGGTTCTCACTGTGAAATTGGAATGCTTCCAGTAACTACAATATTTGGCTGGTGGTAAGCCTCTCTGTGAAACAAGACGTTACTGATGAGAAACTGTGGCACTCGTGGGCAACAGCATCCTTGGGTCATGTAAACCCACACTGTCAGCCTCTTCCTTCAGCTCCTCATGAACATTCATCTGAAGTATTTAGGGAAATATCTGTGGGGGTTTTTTTTTTAAATAAATGGCACATACAAACTGGAAGCAAGCACTAAACCTACCTACCCTATCCTGAACCTTTCCAGCTTTACCTGAGGCAAATATTTTTCTATCTGTCTAGTTGGAAGCAATGAACAAGTCCCTGATGACCCCAGATCCTCTGAGGAAAAGAAAATGAGGAAGCGTGTATGCAAAGGAATGACACTTTGTGTGTGCTATGCTGCCAGCATTGGAGGAACTGCAACACTTACCGGAACAGGACCAAACGTGGTACTGAAAGGCCAGATGAATCAGTAAGTAATTTTTGCTGCTTCTTTTAGTTACACTGTCATACTGTTTGTGTGTCCAATTTACTGGTCTTGGATGACAATTTCACTTGTGAACTTCAAGCAATAAGTTGAGGAACTGAGACTGAGAAATGTGTATGAAGTATTGGGCCTCATTTTTTTTTGCTTCAGCATCTTTTAAAAGGAAGCTGTGTGATGGAATTAAGGTCTTCTGAGAAAATTGGAAATACTTGTTGGCAATTGACATGCAAGTGGTTGATTATGAGATATTGGTTCTTCTGTGTCCTCTTTTTCAACTGAAATACAGCACATTAGAAAAGGAACTGCAGTAAAGAGCACCAGGAGAATGTAGATTAACTCATAAGCACACTGAAGAGAGCTAGAAGGAGCCTGGCCCCTCCTGTAACACTGTTCCTCCATGCTATAGCTGAGGAAACTGTGCAGTTGGGTTGTTCTCTAATTGCTAAACTGAATTTGGGAACTGATCTACATGGACCCTAATCTGCAGTGGAAATTTTCCAGCATTGCTTCCTTGTGTTGCAAGTACTTCAGTCTCAGCTGCTACATGATCTGTTGGTTTTAACACCCAGCTGGAAGTTGCTGTTGATATTTTTCCTCCAATCATTATTGGCAAACACAGAGAATAACAAAAATTGCCTTTCTTAAATCACTGTCTTCATTCTTTCAAGTCAACTAGCCACTTTTTCATCTGTTGAAGGCAGCAGAAGAACAGGTATTAATTTCAAGAAAGACATTTCTTGCTGTCTTATTAGAATGAATTGGGAGGTAGAAAAAATATCCTGCCTTGGGATAAGTGAACTGGCGTGTTGGAAGTGAAAGGTATCTACAATGTATGGGAGGTCTTTCAGCCACACTTGTCTGACTGAGACCTAAAGTATCAACATAAGCTCCTGTGTGCATCAAAGTAAAGCACAGGGAAAACTGACAACTGTTCAAGTTCTGCTCTGAAATCAGGCTGCCTTCCCCCGTGACTTAAGTTAGGCTGTGAATGTTACCTATGATTGCTGGTAATGGTTGCCCTAGATTACATGCATAATTGTTACTAGCACATATTAAAGGGAGAGAAGATTACTAAATGTTTTGACATTCATACAGAAAGTGATTTCTTTACAGGTTATACCCCAACAATAATGATATTGTGAATTTTGCTTCCTGGTTTGGATTTGCATTCCCAAATATGATCCTGATGTTGGTGCTAGCTTGGCTTTGGTTACAGTGCTGCTTCATGGGACTCAAGTGAGTGTTTATCTACACTATACTGTGTAAACCCCTTAGTGAGTTAGTGCAGATCAGCTTACTGAGACATCTGGCTAAAACAAATGCACTGACAAGTTATTAATTTTGTAGCAAAGAGCTTTTTTTCACAGAAATTTTGAGGTCTGGAAACCTTTTCTGTTCATGGGAGGTACATTAAGGCAAAAGCTTTATACATTCTTAATCTTCAGACAGAATTGCCTTTTTATTTTTAAGTCTCTCAGCTGTGAATTTCAGCCCTAGGAGAGCTGGCATAGCTGATTTGCAGCCATTGATTCAAACCTGACGTTTTCATCCCAGGTTACCCCAAATCACCATCCTTTGATAGGCCCCATTCTTCTGTGAGAACTGACGTGTCCCCACAAAATACTTTGGTACTGTTGTAAAATCTTCACTTATGGCCTCTGCTGTGGTCTGTGTCCCCAAGAGTGACAGCTTCAGAGTGATAAGGATGTTAAAGCCTCTAATATGTTCATACTTACAGTACTTTTTTTCTCCATTTTTTCTCAAAGCTTTAAAAAAAGCTGGGGCTTTGGGACAGAGAGAACTACCAAAGAAAAAGCGGCATACAATGTGCTGAAGGCAGAAATGAAGAAGTTAGGCCCTATCTCTTATGCTGAATTAAATGTCCTCCTCTTGTTTGTATTGCTGGTGGTCTTGTGGTTTTCCAGAAACCCAGGCTTTGTAAAAGGCTGGGCCTCCAAGCTCTTCCCAGGAGGAGAAAAGTAAGTTTTTTGGGTTTTTTTCCATCTTTTACTCTCTTGGTTATTAATCAGATTTCCTTGCTCATACATTCCACTTTGAATGTGGGATCATTAATTCCAGCTTTACCTGACTTCACGTTTGCTGGGCTTCATCCAATGGCTTGTACATGACACTACCAATTATCTATGATTTGACAGCTTGTACTTCAGTGGAAAGGCTGGAGACTGAAACATGGCACAAGCTGAACTTCCTAAAAGAAGAAAAAATTCTGTAATGCTGGTCTCAGTCACACTGGCGTACTCCTTGGTATTTTGTTTGTATGACCTCCAATCAGTTGCAGTGACACTTGAATATTTGGTAATATCACCTTTAACCAATACCTTAAAACTCACTGGAAGATTGATTTTGTGCTTTGAATGGCTGCTTTGCATAGTGTTCGTGTATGGCATGTTAGGAACATGAAATATCATTCAGGCCATTTCTTTAAATGTCTGTCTTTGAGATACAACTGCTGAATCTTGGCTTGAGCACAGAGGAAGAACCCTGCTCCAGGAGGGATGAGTTGTCATCCAGGACTCTGGTTGTTAATGTGTATTGTAGCTTGTTTCTTTTATTATTGTGTCTATATTATGGCAGGTCTGAGAGACCTGAGACATGAGCTAATGACCCATTTTGCTCAAGCCTCAAATGGGATGGCAAAGATCAGTGACTAGAATGCTGAAAGGCAGCCCTTTTCTAGGAGAAAGATGTCCATTTTCTAACCTGCATTCTCTTTTCTTCATTAGGTATATCACAGATTCTGTTCCTGCTGTGTTTATTGCCCTGTTACTGTTTATCCTTCCTGCTCATAAGCCCAAATTCATAGCCTGGAATCCAAGCAAGTCTGACTCTGAACAGACTGAAGAAGGTATTTAAAAGAGGGATTGTAGTACTGTGAAACAGCTAACCCACTCAGCTAACAAGGCAGAAACATGCACTGGATTTTCATGCAGTTCTTTAGAGCAGCTCATCTAGCTCCCTTGTTGGGCAGGGCTGGGGCACAGTCCATGCTTGTGTGTGTTACCCTCATCCTGTGCAGATTTCTCAGTACGGTGCATCTGCCCACCAGTATCTTATAGAACAGGAGACAAAATGTCTTTGCTCTCCTAAAACGTGTTCTACTTTTCATTTCTCACTTCAGATACAAAAAAGCCATTTTTATCAGCCTCGCTGCTAGACTGGAATGTGGTTCAAAGGAAGATGCCCTGGAGCATTGTGCTGCTGCTGGGAGGAGGTTTTGCTTTGGCTGATGCAAGCGCAGTATGTCGTGACATCTATTTTTCTCTGACTCAATGGTGAACTTCCCCATTTTTTTATCTAGTCCTGTATTCCTGGGCATGTACCCAGAGCCAGACTCAGTAGTGAATGTCAGAACTGAAGGGAGATCTAAATTAGCAAAAAATAAGGAGAGGTGAATGCTTGTGAGTTTTTTCCAGGAATTTTTGTTCTCTGACCAAGTTTCTTTGATTTATCTTATCTCGAAGACTGCTGAGTAGGTTAGAATCTTCACTGTCTGGACAGTGCAGAAAAGCATCCTTTCTTATTTCTGTAATCATCCCAATCCCAGCCCTGGCTAGAAAAGCAGAAGTATAGATAACATTTGTCAGATTTTCAGAACCACTTGAGGTTTGTTTAAAGGTTATATATCTTCAGACTTAAACCAAAACCACCGCTGAAGTGATCAGAAAGAAAAATCCTGGGTTGATGCTGTGTTCATAAAGGGAACTAAATTCCCAAAACAGGAAGGAATCTTGAGGTGAACCGTGTTGTTTCCTCCGTCACTGCTAAGATGCATCTAAATCAAAGCAAGTGTTAGCTATCAGTAATGCCATGCTTTGGGGAAAGTCATGTTCACATCTAAGTTCTGTGGCTAGTTAGGTTTAAACCATGGGGCAGATGATAGCTCTGGGCCTTATATTCATCTACATACATCACACAGAAATTATTAAAGCTCCAGTGCATAAAAAATTATCAAGTCGGAGATTTTGTAACCTGTTTGTGTTAACTACTGATTGTTTTCCTACAAACATTTCCTAGAGCATTGCCACAGAATCATAACCTTGAGAAATCTTAGAAAAATGTGCCAAGAAGCTTCTGCGCCATACATTAAGTATTCACAATGGCCTCAGAAAAAGTTTCTTGTTTAGCAAGAAAACCATAATTTTGTAACCTATGTGTGAGTGAGTATTTGGTTTCCAGAAGAATCAGAAAAGTGGAATTCAGTTTTATATCTAGTTAGCAAGGAATTTCTTTTTGTTTTTGTGACAGATCATTGTACTTTCCCTGATGGTGTTTGTATAATTCAGGACTCCTTTAGCATTATTTGACAGGAATGTTGCCCATACCATGGCTTCCTTGTTTCCGAGTCGGGGTTCTAAACCTCACTGAAACCCAATTTTTTTCTTGCAGAACTCTGGGCTCTCAGCTTGGATGGGTCATCAAATGACTCCACTGGGATCTATTCCACCATGGGCCATTGCAACAGTGGTCTCCCTTATTATAGCTGTCTTCACTGAATGTACCAGTAACGTGGCCACAGCTACTCTCTTCCTGCCTGTCTTTTCATCCATGGTAAGATGGCTTCTGTCCTGTTACCCTGTCAGCTGGAGGATCAGAGTTAAACTGGGTGGCAAAGCAATATTATATTTACTGTCTTGGATGTTGCTCCAGTGTACTTAAAGGGAAGCCAGGTCGTGCCTTCTGTAAGATGTGTGCCTTGGTCCTGGAGAATGTGAAGTGACAGTCACTTTTTCACTACAGATCAGCAAACATCGTTTACTTCTGGTCATTTTGAACCATCAACTTAGAATTGGAAAAATACACACACACAAAACCCAAGCCAAAACAAAATCCAGCACTTTCTGGTGATGCCTTTGAATTATTCATCTTCACATTTTGTGCTAAAATACTCAAAGTGATAGGCCTGGTTATTAGAAATGTGTAATGTCTCGTCTTTTTTTTAAACAATTTTAAAACTTAGGGAGGAAAACCTGATAAGTTTTGCTGCCTTTTCTGAGCAGAATCAGAACTGTGGCATAAAGAGAAAAATAGGTTACTTTGTTCTTTAATTAGAAAAGGACAAGCACTTTATTCTAGACTATTTCATCAAAGCAAAATTACCCCAATCAAGGTACTGAGCTATTAATGACTTAAATTGGTACTTAAGCTTTGAGTCCCACAGAGTTTATGTAAAGTCTAAGAGTGTCGCTCCACATGCCTAGTAATTATAATCCCATTCCTGTGTTCCCTGGAAAAAGGGTGGTTCGAGGTCAAAGAAAAGATTATTGGATATATTTGACCAGAAATCTAAATTATACCATAGAGCAAAACAAATGACATGAAAGAATCAAGCCTTGTTTTAAAGTATCATGGGACAGGAAACAGTAGCAAATTGTCTTTAAGCGCATATGGATTTCAGAATAAAGTGTTTGTGAATTATTCTGATGATGTAACACGAGGAAACAAAATAAGCCTATATATCTCCATCCCAGTGGTCCGAGGTGGATGATCCTTTATGCTTTTGTTTTTGAATACCCCCAGAGTGTCCATTTCATTGCAGGCTACATCTGTCAAAATCCACCCTTTATATGTTATGCTGCCTGGTACTCTCAGTGCTTCATTTGCCTTCATGCTACCTGTTGCAACACCACCAAATGCAATTGTGTTTTCTTACGGCCACATCCGTGTTTTGGATATGGTAAGATAATTGCCTTCTCTCTTATCTGAAATTCACCATTGTTTTCTTCCTGAAATATGGTGAGAGTTTGATTTTCTTTGCAGAATATTTCCAAAGTAACCAGGAAGCTCTTATGGGCTGTAACTACCACTCTACGTCCCTCTCTTCTGCAGTGTTAATATTGTGATAAAAATTTGCATCTCTGAAGTAACAGTACTTCTCTCACAGGCTTTGGAAGACATACAGACTGGCCCAATTGAAATAAAAGACTGAAATGAAAAGTTAGAAGTCTCTGAAACCTGAAGGGTTAAAGTGCAGGCATGCCCTGCAGTGTTCTGGGGCTTTGGCGAGGGTCTAAAGCCTTGTCTCCACTGGAGCTGAAAGCAGAAGGTAGCAATCAGTAGCCCTTGGCTCTGGTCCTCTGATTTTCTGCCAGACCACACAGGGCAGGTTCTGGGCGGAACATACAAACATTACTGGTTTTCTAACTGGGTACTTGAAGAGGGAAGAAGCTGTTCTCTAACTAATAAGAATGACTTGTTACACATGCCTTAAAGCTCCTAGATTGGTTATATACATAGCAAAGTGCTCAGAAACATTGCACAGTCAGAAGGCTGTGGATACAATGGGTATTTCTGTGATTTATTTGACTGTCTTTCTTGTGTATGTACTAGTAGGTCTTGCTGCAGTTTGTTGTTGCTGGTGTTTGGGTGTTGCTGGTTTGGACTTGCTGTTCTGGTGTTTGATTATTGTTGTTGGTTTGGATTTTTTTCCTCATAGGTTAGAACTGGAATAGTGATGAACATCATTGGAGTCTGCTGTGTCACACTGGCCATCAACACATGGGGAAGACCTATGTTTGGGCTGGACACATTCCCAGCCTGGGCAAACACCACAGCAAATCAGTGAGCTGTGAAGAATTCATGTTTTAAACAAGGAAAGTACCCTTAGTACTCCCTATTGTCTAAAGTCCTGTATAGAGTCTCATCACCACTTCAGATCCAGTGTTGGGTGTTTGCTACCCTCCAGCAGTCACACATTAGTTCAGGTTTGAACCAACCCAATCTTACTCCAGATGTGCTGGGGCCAAAAGTGTTTGCAGTTATACAACCTCATGTGTCGGGATCAAGTGATCCATTGTACCTCCAATCAAGGTCAAGAATCAGGATTTATCAGACTTTAAATAAAGAGAGGGGAGGCTGTTGTATCAAGTGGTTTGAACAATTATATCACTGGTATGTACTTGAAAATCATTAGCATTGAACATTGCACTCAGGAAGGGGCTGAAAATTCCTTACCTATTCCTTATATCTACAAGTCAGCAATTGTACAGAGAAATCCCTGTTGTCACTTGTCTAGGGAAGAAGGGGTATGTGATGTTATACTGTGTTATATTTCAGTTAGGCCTCAGCCATGTGGTGGGATCCTTCCAAATGAACATCCAACACACTTTCTCTTGCCTTGTTTTCACTCCCAAGTCTCACTGCATTTAGACACCTTTATTGAGGGTTGAGGTAACGTAATACCATGCTGATCATGATTCAGCTGATATCTCGGACAATGATGCACTAAGGCTGGCTCTGTGTTTCTTGCACTGTGGCAATTAAAGGGCTGGGAGCCTTTCCCTCAGTCACAGGTGTGATTTCACATGCCAACCAGTGTTTTCCAAGTGCCAGCTTGGAGATGACCAGTGGCCCGTGGGACTTCACACCTATTGCAGAAGTTCCTGAATTGGCCCCTGATGTGCCTTATTAATTAACTCTTTTTGAGTGAAGTCAAGACATGAGAAAGGCTCTAATTGATGACCTGGGTAAAAATTAGGAGCCCAGATTTTAGTGCTTGTGCTGGCTCACAGCAGTGGGAGTTGCCTTGTGTACTTTGGAATTCATGTCTTGTGAGAAAAGTGGTTTGTAACCTATTTATGCTGTTTCTGTTGCAGAAGCAGCCTACAGAATGATTGGTGTTGGGCTGGGTGTATTTTGTCAGTGGTACATGGATGCTTTTCCTTCAGCCCTGTGGGTGGAGGAGGGTGGGAGGTAAAGCAGTCTTACAGTGGAAAGATCTGTGGGTATGACCTGGGATTTGCTCCCAGACTTGCTGTGTATCCCTGTGCAAGTCAGTTCACCTCTTTTTGCCTATTTTCCCTCCTAAAGAAGATGTTATGGAACTTAACTTCCTCACCGAGGTGTTGTGAGGACATAAGGGTCAAATTTTGCAGTCACAGTGGTTTCCCACCTCATGATAATGGGTGCAAGGTGTTAAGTTATAGAATCATAGAATTCTGTGTAGAAGATCTGGCATATAGCATAGTATTGTGTGTAGGATATTCAGTAGTTATGAATGTGAATTTTCTTTATGGAACTGGAAAAATACGTTTTTTACCTAGAAGTGAGGGAAATACTTATCCACAAAATGACCAGGTGCTTTTTTGAGCAGAGAATTGTTTGGGTTTTTTTCTTCAAGAATTGATTTCCGTGCCTTTATCTTTTGCGCTCTTTCACAGTGCTAAGCACCATAAACTGTCTGCTGAATGTTGTTCCCAAGTGCCACCAATGGCTCCCTCTCTATCCAGCTTCTTCCAGGGAACGGTGGAGCGTGTGGATAAACACACTTCCACTTGCAGAGTCTCTCTGAGGAAGAGGCCAGTTCTAGTGCCAAGAATTGGCTTGCTCACCGATATTTGTCACCACCTGAAACTTACCACAGTATTTTTTTTAAGAAAGTAAAACCAGGAACAGTTGAGCACCTTCTGTCCTTTGGCAATCACTGCTTAATGCTGATTTGCATCTCTAGGTATCTAAATTTGAGAAAGGGACATTCTCTGCTTTCTGATGGACTTCACAGTGTGAGAACATGTTACTTTTGCCAGATACATGGTGCTTGCTCTGCTGTCTGACAAGTAAGATACAGGGGAGCTTGCATGGGTAGATGATACTGAGCTTGGCTATCTCAGTTTGTGCAGACCAAAACTCCTCTAAAGCTGGTTCCAGCTAAAAGCTGTAGGACAGCTTCACTGTCCTGTTTGCAAAAAAGAATGTTCTGAAAGTTTCTTGAAGGGGAGAAATTGCCCTCACCCCAGCTAGTTAGAGCTCCACTCTGTTGCTGGACAAGAAGGAAGCAAATGCTATTTTCATCAACAGTCACACGGGTGGTTGGTGGTCAGGAGTGCTGGGCCAGGGGAAGTGTGCATGTGGGGTAACAAAGAGCGTTGGGTTTATTGTAACTGTGAAGTGTTGGATGTGTCACTCCTCTGTACTGTTAACAGCATTTTCTTTTTGAGACACTTTTATGACATCCTGGGATTGATTAATATTTAATTTAAATGTGTGAGTTGCATAATTAGAGCCTGGCAAATAAAAGCTTTATAGAACAGTCTCCCCTCCTGTGTAACATAGTGGACGACTTGTTTCTGCATTAGCTTCCACTGTAGCACAGTGTTGCCCCAGTAAGATCCAGGAAGGTACATTCTGTAGTGAGTAATGCAAAGCAGAGATTTGGACACCACTTTCAAGTGTCTTCAGACCTGAATATCCGTGGTTTCTCTTCTTTCATCAGCTAAGTGATAACTCAAGTTTGCATCTCTGAAGATGCTCAGGTGGGACCAAATCAGGTGGCATACCCTGTGAACTGTCTCATTCATTTCAGAGTAAACGATTATAAGAATCTTAAGAAACACAACCAGTTTTTAAGAACTAATGTTGTACAAACTTTCCAGTATAACAGGCACAAATGGGCTTTTCTTCAGCGTCAAGCATGCATGGTGTACTGTTCCAGTGCCCTGAGTAAAAACACGTTACTTACTGTGGATAATGCAAGGACAAATGTTTTGTGAGTAGATCTGGCTTACAGCCCCTTCAGCTGCAGAACAAGTATCATGATAGAAACTTACCAGGCATGGCATTTATTTTGTTGCTTCTCAAAGGATTATTGTTTCAGATGCAGAAGTTGTGATGGTCCTAAGGTAGTGGTATAAAAGGATCCATTTGCCCTGCACTTTAAAACAAGCACCCCCTGCACCTACAGAAAACATGGGAGGATCCTCAGTGTGGGCTTTGTCAGGGCGGGTTATTCAGCCACCCTGAGTGAGAAAACAGTTCCCATTTTGCCATGTGAGGGCAGAGTGTGATTCCTTGTGGTCAGTGAGTCTGTCAGCTAACCAGTGCCACCTCTAAGGAGCTAAATTAATGCTTTCTTATTTTCTGCCCACGCTCTATGGATCCTTGGCTTTTCCTTTCTTCTCTCAAAATACCAATTTACCAAAATACCAAATTGCTAATGCTGTTTCTGCAAATATTGAGTGTCCCAAACCTGCAGTGTTGTCATCTGGGCTGCTGTTGCACGGCATTCCTGCTTGGTCGTGTAGCAGTGTGCAAACGTGCTCCCACAGTGTACTAGTGCTTGGGAATGGTCTCACAATCAGGAACAAGTGAATAAATGACCAAACTACAGGAAAATACACAGAGGGAGAACAAAGGTATTTCTCGTGTTGAACGTGTGTTGAACATCTAGATCTGAGAAATAGAGAAGAAAACCCTTTCAGCATTCTCTATATGATCAGAAGTCCCCAAGCTGAAGAGCGGTTCAGATTTGTTGGTGTCATCCACTGAATCCAGAGCAGTGGGTAGTGCATTCCAGCTGAGTTCTGATCTCACTTGAACTCACTCTTTGGTTTATTCAGCCTTTGTTTTCCAGCTCAGGTGTGTTGCCACTTGAAATAGCAATAAGCTGGTTGTAGCCAAACCCAACATTTGCTGACAAAGTTGGAATTGGACAGTTGGTGGAAATGAGCCTAGAAAAAGAAATAGATCACTGAATCAGTCCTAGCCAAAATGCAGCAGCAGTTCCTTAACATACCACCTCTTCCTTTTCACTAATAACATATTGTATACATTTTTACATACTTCACATCTTTTTTTTCCCCCCAAGTGTCTGTGAAGAAGTGGGTGGTAATGAATCCTGAGCCCTTGTATCAAGTGACAGATTTCACAATGTTTTCCAGTATGGGTGAATAACTGTGTGACTTTAGACAAGTCTGATCAATTTCTCTGTGCCATTGAGGGGTTTTCAACACTTCTGTACCTTGCACCACAAGGCCATCAGTCTGCTGCAATAGACTTGTTGGGTTCAGCATTTGTCTGCATGGTTTAATGGCAGGTTGCTGATTCTCCTCTGCCCAGAAGAACCATCCCAGTGGCAGCTCTTCAGTTTCAAAACAGACTTTTGCCTTTTTGTATCTCTGCTGGCCCCTGTGTGAAGGATCTGTGGCACAGAGAGGGCCTGCCATGCACTGCAGGCTGTCTCTGCTTGGCAGAGAATTTCTGAGGGAAGTACAGCCCTTACCATTGGGAGCAGAGTGAAGGTAGGCATACCATGCTGCCCTGAGGTGATTGAGGACTGCTTAACACAATGTTTGGTAGTTGGTTAAAAATAGAGCTGACTGTACTGAAGCTGGTTTCGCCCGTTTAGTTTTTTCTGGAGCACTTCGTCAATAGTTCCCATTCATTATGGTGTAAATGTAGATTCACATTTACTGTAGAGCCTGGCCATAAGAAAGAGACTGTTTCTTCTGTCAGAGGAAAGATGTAATCCTTCCCCTGTTTACTTCAGTGCTTTATTTACCCACACAAAATTATTTCCCAGTCTTACTTGCCACATGGCACTTCAATGAGTTTTCATAAGCTGTTTCAGGCCAGAGTGTGAGCCTCATTACAATGTTCGTAAAACATTTTTTATAGACAAACCATTATCTTGAAAGAACTGAATGTTCCAGATACTAAATCGAATTTATTGTAGTTTCCTTTGTGAGCTGTTCTCTGAGAACAATAACTTGGATTGGGTCTTAGCAAACAAAGCCAACTGAAGATCAAATTTCCACCAGAAACAAAGTTAACACAATCTTTCAATTTAGGAATGATTATTCAGGAGGAAGTTTCTATTTTACTTCAATATTTTGCCTTGGCTGTACAGTCAGAAATCAGAAACACAGGAATGTATATTGCTCCTGGCAAATGGCTGATGCCAAATTCATCTGCTGTCCAGGTGTCCTAATAGAAGCCCTCACATATTTTTAACCAACTTATTAATGAAAAATATAAAATGCTTTCTGACACATGACATTTAATCTTGACTTTGTCTTTAATTCTAGTGTTTGTCTGAAGCTGGAGGAGTACCACAGTCACAGAAGTACATGTGCCAATGCCTTCAAGGAACCAGTCTTTTTACACTATTTCATCCAATTTGCTGCTCGCCTGAATGGTGTTTGGCATCTTCAGATGAAGTTGTTCCACCATGACTGTTATTGGCTGCCTTCTGAAATGCACATTACCTGCCAGTTTCTTGACCTCAAAAAAGAGAACTTAGTGAAGAGTTAAGCCTTTAATTAAATGTGTTCTGACAATTGTTTTAGTCACTGAAAACTATGATCTTATTTCTATTGAATTACAATTATAGCATTGGAGTAAAAAAATTGCAGACTTTGTGCTGGCTTGTTATAAATATAACATAATGCATACTCTGCTCTCTGTTATTTAACCATATTTTAAGCAGGATGCTCTCCAATCTACAGGAGCTGTCCTGAATTATGTGGGTAAAAGCCTGTCAGATGTTGTCCATGTTAATATCAGTTTGCATTCTATTCCAAAGCAGTGGGTAAATGGGTGAACAAGAGGGGATGTCTTGGATTTCATGCACGGGTGTGAAACACTTGCCTGTTTCATCTCACTTGATCAGCTTCAGTGATGAAATTGCTGGACCTTCTTTTCTCTCTGGTGCAAATGCATTGCACTGTGGTGTCACAGGGGAATCTTTTGCAGCATTTCACTTCCTCAATGTTTACCTTCAAGATTCAACAGCAAGCCAGACAAGACTTTATTTTCTCTTGTGTCTCACACAACCTTGGTGGCTTCAGGTCCCAGAAGTGGCTCCATTTAAGAGATGTGTCTCTATGCCAGTCCTGATGAGTTAAGATAAACTTACTGTCCTAAATCATCGCATTTCTGGGAGGGCAACAGCAATGATAGCATAGTCTCCATGAAAGGAGAGACTGAGGCAGCAATGTCATCCTGGTTCTATGACAACAAGACAAATTCCTGACTCACATTTCTATTAACACATATCCCACAATTTTGGCTCACTTGACATTTAAAAACAAACAAACAAACAAAAATTTCAAACTTATCTTGGAGAATGTTCTCATATAGTTAGTATACTAAAATCCTGATTTTCAATTTTATTCCTAGTTTTGATGGCCAAGAATTGAGATGTTTGACTTAACTCTGGCAAACCTACATAGTAATTTATTTTTGTGACCAATCCTTTTTTAGGATTCTCTCCTCTGAAGTTACTGTTGGGAGAGAAATCCTGCTCTAGAATAGCAATGCAGACATGTGGGATCTATTTGATATCTTCTTTTAGCCCAAAGTCTGTGTTTACTGGGGAGTGACTTATAATGTTTTGATACAGTAATAGTAGTATTCCACAACCACTAAAATGTTGTCTAAAAAAGAAACCTTTTTTAAATTAAGAAAAAACTATGCACGGATCCTTTTTATATGTTTTTTGTTATCCAATTCACGGGGAAAAAATCATACTGCATAGGAAAAGATAGTATTATAGAAATTTGCTAAGTTGGATGCCAAAAACACTTCAACAAGTGAAAACAGAAAATAATTAAACAACAAAAAAAGGAAGACCTTAGAAGGGTTTCAGGTAAGTCTGTAAAGATTGCTTCCACTGCTGCTGCCCACTCATGGAGCATTTGCTTATAAATACTTTACTCCGAGACAACTGTGTGTTAATTAATGAAGAATTAAGTGCAGAGGTTGACAGAAGTCTTCTTGGCTGACTGTAAAGCCACTATGAAAAGCAAAATAAAACCCAAAGCACCAAACTTTGTCCAATATCCAATATTTATCAAACTTTAAATACAGTTTAGTATTTTAAGGTTGATTGACTCCACTTCCTTTTGCTCTGGCTGTGGTGAACAGTGGCTTTGTCTAATACAAAGCTAAGATGAATGTTCTGAAAATACAAACCAAAGTTCATCCTCTTTTTATCCTATCCAGCTCAAGGGTTATCTGGGGGAAAAAAAAAAAAGCCTGGAACATTGACCCCCCAAAGCCACATTCTAATGGCTCTGGGACTGACTGGCATCTCTGGCGGACGGACAAAATGCTACCCTTGTTCCTGTCAGGAGGAATGTTCCCGTTCGGGAAGAGTCCTAGGAGCTTGAGTCCTTGGAATGTCACTCTGTACTTTCACTGGGTCTCCCTGGCGCAAGCAGCGCATGTGGCTGGGGTTTTTTCCCCTCAGATGATGAAATTCTGCAGGGCCGGAGGCTGCCGCAGGACGGGGCTGTCGTCAGGACAAGGCGATTGATGTTAAACTGAATGTTGGTCGTTTAAAAAAAATTGCTTGGTACTTAAATGATTTCTGAGTCCTTTGGAGTTTGCCGCGAGCTGCAGCAGAGCACCGTGAGAAGGAAAGAATTTGTACAGTGCCACTTCAGTGTGGAGTTTATTTGGATATTGGGATCTCTGAGTACTCTTTCCAAGAGCAGCTACTCGATGTCCTGCTGCTGTAACCCAGCAGGAGCTGCTCCTCACCGGCGAGAGTGAGGGAACGGTGTCAGTTGTGCTCAGCTTCCAACACCAGAGCGTTTGCAGGCTGCTCTGCAGGGCAGGTACGAGGAAGTGCGACCGGCGCGCGGTTCTGGCGAGACTCGTGGGGTCGGGAAAATCAACCCTTAAAATGACAAAATGACCCGCGCTTGTTCAAGGGACGCCGTGTCAGTGTCCAGGGGCGAGCGCAAAGGACTGTGCGTCAGCACACGGCCGGGAACAGGAACGCCAACGAAGACCCCCTCCAGCAGCCCCCCGCCTCCGCCGCGCCCCGCCTCCGCCGCGCCCCGCCTCCGCCGCGCCCCGCCTCCGCCGCCGTTGCTAGGCAACGACCGCCGTGTTCCCAGCGTGCTTAGCGTTCCGTGTCGCCCGGCCGCCGGCAGTGGGGGCGCTCGTCGCCTTCCGGTGTGCGCCCCGGACATGGACGCAGGTGCGGGACCTGCGGGGCCGGTGCGGGGCCCCGTGAGAGAGCCCCGTGGGGCCGCCGTCGCAGCCACTGTCGGATCTGCCCAGGCCCCCGGGGTGCCCGGTCTGACGGGGCCGCGCAGGCCGAGAGCTCGCGGCCGGTAGAGGCCGCACGGGCGCTGGGGACCCTGGGAGGCCGCAGCCCCGAAGGCCTCTCCCGTGCTTGCCCTGGCACTGCGCGGTTCGCTGCCGCCGGCCGTGGCCCTCGCCCACCCGCTTTGCCCCCGGCTGTCATACCAACCGCGATTACTTTCAATCTGTTGTGTGGATCAAATTCTTACTGTATTTTTCTTGAACCAGATGATACAGGAAATCGACTTCGATTCCAGTTGGAGCTGGAGTTTGTTCAGTGTCTGGCAAATCCAAATTACCTCAACTGTGAGTACTTAAAGTAAATACCAAGACCTGGAGGAGTTAATAGAGTTTAATGATGTTTATTGTTACTGGTAATGTTAAATATATAGAGAGGGCTAAACAAAGAAAAAGGTTTTTCACAGCATAAAGGTAGCCTGTAAATAATTTGTTTAACAGGTGGATTTTTAATGCAAAGTCTTTTGTTGGTTGGAATGCAAAAAAAAAAAAAGCATTTATTTGGTGGAGGAAGAAAATAGTAAGTTCCTGTCTGATATTAAAAAGTAATGTCAAGTTAACAGCTTTCCTTTACCTGAAAACAGAATTTTACTAATGTGAATAGTTTCAGGTACTATACATAACTCTGTGCTAATTTTGATGCTACAATCAAAATTTTCTTGTTTCAAAAAGATGTTCCATTCAATGAAAGATAGAAACTGTAAGATAAGACTAATACATTTTTTTGTTGACATAAAAATCTTATTTTGCCCTGTATTTTTTTATTTGCCAAATATCAATTATTGAAATTTGATTGTAATGAGAAAGTTTTGACTTTGAATTTTTTTCAAGTGTGCAGATTTTTTTCACCCATCTGTAACTGACAATTCCTTGTCATTTTATTTCAGTTCTTGCACAAAGAGGATACTTCAAAGATAAAGCTTTTGTAAACTATCTTAAATATTTACTTTATTGGAAAGAACCTGAATATGCAAAATACCTGAAGTAAGTGCTAAATTCCCTTAAGTTTCTGCATTTTAATGGTTTGGCATTGACCTCATGTTACATACTGTACAGCAGCATGTCAGGGTTTCATTTCTGCCCATGTTACTTTTGTCCACCTCACAACATAAATTATGCAAGATTATGGTTATATACAATGTAGATTTTCCTGTTTCCAATAGTCCACATGTAGCAGCAGTGGGCAAAATTTTAAAAATTTCATGAGTTTTGCACAGAATCTTCCTTTAAAGCATTAATCTGCACTTTTGATTGGTTTAAAATCAAACTAGTGAACATTAGGGTAAAAAAGCAGTAAGTGTATTTTAAGATGAATCTGGCATTATTGATGCTTACATGAGACAAAGGGTGATTTTGTGTTTTCTGCAAGTGTGCAAATTCCTTCAGTTTTTGGGAAAATGGTTTTGGTCATCTCATAACTGGGCTCTAGAAACAGGCATTGTAATTGCTATGGATTTGGTCTTTCAAAACAAGCCACTGGGGAAGCTACTCTAAGCAAGCAGGAATGTGCATTTATTAATGGGACTTAATGGATTTCTTGTTCCGTGGCCTGATGCTGCAGTTACCAAATCATAGTGTGCAGGCTGAAGTGGTTTCACACTTGGGTAAAGCACATACGAGTCAAAACAAAAATAGAGGCCCCAAGAAGTGCTGAAGACTGTAGATTTAGTGTCCTTTGCAAAAATCTGTATTAAAGTGTGTTTATTTTTAACCCAGGTATCCTCAATGTTTGCATATGCTAGAGCTGCTCCAGTATGAACATTTCCGCAAAGAGCTGGTCAATGCTCAGTGTGCCAAATTCATTGATGAGCAACAGATCCTCCACTGGCAGCACTACTCCCGGAAAAGGATGCGCCTCCAGCAGGCCCTGGCTGAGCAGCAGCAACAAAACAACACCTCTGTAAAATGAAAAGCACATGGAGTAGTGACGATAAGGTGTACTTTGTGTTAGTGAAGTATTTACAGGAGAGAAATGAACCCTTGTGTAAATTTGGCTCTGGATGTGCGTCCCTTTTATTTGAATTTCTCAAGTGACTGGAGGTGTTTTTGTTTCATCAACTCTTTTAAAGACTAATAAACATCTGCAATTTATTTTATAGCATGGACAATTTTTTAAGAGCTTTACTACAATAGTTATTGATTCCTCTTGATTTTGAAAATAAAATCTACTTACTATGAAAAAGTATAGCTCTAAAGACTGTTCCTAGGAAGCCTTTTCCCTGGAGAATAATGATGTGTCTTAAAGTGTCACTGAGAACTCCCTGCTACTTACAGCTCTGGGACAAGCAAAAGTGAGGTGATGATAGACAAAGTTGAAATTGTGCAGTTTTTCTTTGAAACCAGGCTGAACTATTGTCACTTCTGCTTCCCTGGCAGTCATTGTTGATGAAAGTTTTGCAGAGTTCTCCTTACAGCAAGTTGTACAGATAGAAATCAGGAAGTGTACAGGGTGAGGTTTGGGGAGTGGAGCTGAGATAGGTTCTGATAAACTCTGCAGGATAGAGAAGGAAATAAACTGTAGCTGTTTCTGTTCCATTAAACTCAGCTTCCTTGAATCTTGGCCTCAACCTGTGCAGCACTGGCTGCTCTGGAGTCTCTTTACACTCCATGTAACAAGAACAGGGTGTGTGGGGAAATGTGCCATTGCTTGGAGTATTGGAGACGCACTTGCCATTTATTCCTGCATAGTTTTTTATTGTAAGAACATAGGTCTTGGCAGCTGCCAGGGTTTTAATTTTCATATTTTTAGACTATTTCTGGTGCATTCATGTTGTATTTCCTGTCCTTGAAGGAGCAGGTACTCCCAATTGTTAACTATTAACATGTGATCAGTGACACTACGGCTGTCAGCCATCACGTTATCACACCTGGACTGAACAGATAAATTTTCAATGCCGAAGATGTTTAATGGTTTATCTTAACAGTTTCAATAATTATGTGGTCAGGCTTGGGAAGGAAGTTTATTCTGTCTCTCCCCCTCCTCCTTACTCACTCTAAGTGTAACTTTGCAATTACACTTCAGTAAGTGCAGGCTAATCTCAGTTTCTAACATGAGCTCAGCTTCTTTGAAAAGAGATTATTCACAAACTCAAGTTTATTTGGACGTGAAAGGAAAGATACAGTTTTTTTGTTGTAAGATTTTAGCGTACGGTTTGGACCCAGAATTTCAGGACATTTATCTTGACTAGTCTGAAGTAATTAATCATCAAAGTTTTAATGAAGGTCAGTGATTCCTTGAAAGGACACTGCAGTAATTGAGATTACCGTATTCATCAATGATTGACTGGTGAGGGCTTTAGTCTTCGGTAAACAACATACGCACAAGCTCTGCTTTAAAACATTCTTCTTCGACCAGCTTCTGAGGCTGAAAGGAAAAGTTCATAATTAAAAAACCTGTTCTAGCCAAGAGCCATTTGCACATACTAACATTAGCCACATCCAGCATGCTGTCCTGGGGAGTGAGGTAGTGGGGGTAGAACAGAAAGGTAACAGCAACTGAAACATTCCTGAGGGTTTTCTGGCCTTAGAAGAGGCATTTCTAAGAACGCAACTGCTAATTTAACTAACATGTAAAAGTTACAACTTGAGCTGCAGTCTGAGTCATGTGTACTGCTCATAAATGGTTTCACTCCTGTAGTTCAGCGTTTGGATTTTTCAAAAGTCTAGGAGCTGCAAAGCAGGAATGTTAACAATATAGAACTAAGAAGTTTCTCAACCCCTCAAGTACTATGAGCCAGGTGCACATGCTCCCTTCACTGCATGTTTATTGTAGACATTACACAATAAGCAGAACGGTTCTCTCTTGAAGAACTGTTTGAGTGAGGGATAGGGAGCAGAAGATCTGTTCAGAATGCTCTGATCTCCTTGAACACGAGGGTTCACAGAGAATACGTGACTAATTCATTTACAGCCCTAAATTCCTGCCAGGTCCCCATCTCAATGCCTGGAGATCCAGAACATACAACAAATCACTTACTGTTCCATATTTAAGTAGTGTAGGCACTCCTGTTAGTTTCAGATTCTTCCTGAATTCATTGTTGGGATCCTTCCAGCTGTTCAGAAAGAAGGCATTAAGCACAGCCTGTACAGGGACATTTTGAAGTTAAAATAGCTTCAAAATGGTTCAAAGGCCTTTGCCTCACACATTCTCAATCCCCTCCTCAAAACAAGCATACAGATAGGTTATGTCAGAGATGGTGAAGACCTCAAAAATTATTGGCTCCGTACAGAAAAGGACCATTCAGTCCGTTTTTTCAACAGGTTAACCACCAGTCCATCAACAGAGCAAAGTCATCCCATCTGTCAGCATTCAAAGGTACTTACTAGGCTCTATCTCCTACTAGACAGTAGATGAAAACTGACTCATCAGGCAGGTTATGAAGTTCCTTCCTCACAATTGGCTCAGCTAGAAAATAATTTTTAAAATCTGTTAATACTTGTGCTACAGAACCACATGGGTTTACTTGGGCCAGCAAGGCTGCTAATTAATGTTTTGTCTACTTTAGTTAGAGATTTGTATTTCGTTTCACCTGGCATCCACAAGTTTTTCAGAGTTTATTACATGCTCAAACGCTTGTGTTTGAGTAAAGGCAATTTTTTTCTCTAACACGAAGAGAAACACTCGTTCTGCCTTGTCCTGGGTGTGGTAGCCCAGCCCGGCGCCCTTCTGCAGGGTGACGGTTCCATAACGCACCTTCATGCCTGCTCTGACACGTTAAGCCCAGGCAGTTCAGGGCGGTGACTGCTGAGAACAGCCTTCACCTGACACCGCCGAGGAGGGCCCGGCTGCGCCTCGACACACGCAGCACAGGTTAAACAGACCGCAGGACTCGAGTCCGTTTGCCGGGCCGTGTACTGGCCTTCGCCAACAGCCCGTGCCGTTCGATGTGGGCAAGGAAAAGGGCAGCGCGGCAGCTGCGGGTCACAGCCCGCTCAGCCCGTTCAGTTCACCAGGGAAAACTGCGCCTAGAGCCTGGGACCGGCACTGGAGCTGCCGTGCCCGCCCGGCATTTTCCGGAAAGGCACCCGGGGCCTCTCCGGCTTCCCCAGGACCGACACGGCCCATGCCGCAGGAAGGGCGCTCCCCCCACGGGCCTCACCCGTCACGCAGTCAGGACACCAGCTCCTGCCCTCGGCATCCTTATCGCCGCAGAAGAGCGCGAAGATGGGCCGGCCGTGGTAGCTCTGCGCCGTCTGCACGAACTCCGAGTACCCGCGGACCTGCATCTCCTCCCAACCCATGGCGGCACCGGCGGAGGCCCCGCCCGGCCCGGCCCGCGCGGCCGCCGTAGCTCCTGGCGCTCCCGGCGGCCCCTGCGGCGGCGGCGGGACCGGGTTCGAACGGCACCCGCGGGTCCCGGGCCGCCCGTCCGCCCTCCCTCTCCCTCTCCCTCTCCCT